>CAJDYZ010009248.1:923-13155 GCA_903986555.1 Heterotrigona itama
CTGAAGTCCGATGGATTATGAATTTCGGATTATGATTTAATTGCGCGTAATTCTGCATTCGTTACGATTGATTAGGAGCGACTAATTTAATCGATCAGATCACGCTTAGACATTCCATGTCCGTTGATTAATTATTCCCTCGACCGGGCTATTAACACTAAACGTACCGGCATTTTATATATCTTACCTATCTTACCATAAGGGATGTCAAATGACTCCTTATGAATAAACGTTGATTTTTAGAAAGAAATTCTTAATTTATTAAAGGATCTTATGAATAAACGTTGATTTTTAGAAAGAAATTCTTAATTTATCAAAGGAATAATTTGTGCAACATAACTTCTGATTTCTAATAAAATACTCAAACATATATTTTTATTCAAAGTAAATTTTGCTAATTTCTAGTAAAATACTTAAAAATGTATTTTTATTTAAAATAAATTTTTATAAGAGAGTCATTTGGCCCCTTATGAATAAACGTTGATTTTTAGAAAGAAATTCTTGATTTCATTAAAGGAAATAATTTGCAACATAACTTCTGATTTCTAATGAAATGCTCAAACATATATTTTTATTCAAAGTAAATTTTAAAAAAGGGTCATTTGACCTCTTATAAATAAACGTTGATTTTTAGAAAAAAATTCTTAATTTATTAAAGGAAATAATTTGCAACATAACTTCTGATTTCTAGTAAAATACTTAAAAATGTATTTTTATTTAAAATAAAGTTTGAAAAGGGGTCATTTGACCCCGCTTAGTATGTTCAGTATTAAAGATCGTGAACGAATTGAAGAGAGATAGCATTTTAATATTACGCAATCGAAAATGTATCCACAGTGGCCCACATTTACAAGAGGCTCATTTCTTTCAAAACCTTAACATCTAACGCTGCTTCTTCGCGAAAAAAAAAAAGGAGAAAAAGAAATAGTCCTATCGTGGTCTTTAACCTAAACCTTCAATTAGGAAAATTGAGATATTTATGTGACGGTAAAGTTTCGAACGGATAAAGACAAATATTGCAATATTTTCCTACAAGCCGGAAAAAGATAATTCACGTGGTGGTTATTAACTAGGCTGTTAGTAAAATTGAGAACACCAGCGAGTCATAAACCCGGCGACCTTATTTTCAAATTATTCGCTCGCGGTTCGTAGACCTTTCTACCTACGCAATACACGAGCGTAAATGGTACCACCACGTGTACGTGAATATTCTTCGTGATACGTCATCGGAAATAGCTTGGAAAATCTGCGGAGTAGCCGATACTTGGTTTCCGATAACCGAACATATGTGCGCTCATGGCATTAAATGACCAACACCTCCGGTAAAAATTCAGCGAAAAATAGGGATCTAACGTCAGCTGGTCGACACGATCCAACAATACAAAAGCAGCTCGACAAAGATATAAAGCGAGCAAAAAAGGAAAGAAATTTAAGTCCAATCCTTTATCGAAAGTCTCGAACTTGAATGTTACGTCACGTCTGATTTTACTAGAAAAATTTTTTAACGCAAAGGGAAATACAGGCATTACGTTAAAATGAAATACGTAGATACAGAACGCTAGGAAAGCTCGTTGAAACGGGACACAGGTGGAATATACTGAGCGAAAATATCGATCCGTTAGTCTACGAAAGATCGTTATCATCACGATGTTTCTGGAATATCAGCGAAACGAACAACGACAAAGGAGTAGCCGAATGGATTAAGCGGATATTAAACGGGGAAAAAATGTAACGAGGAAACGAAGAAGAACAGAGGAGTCACGCGATGGCTGGGAGCGCCACGTCTCACGATTCACGCGAAAATGAATTGTTCGATATCGTTGCTCTTCGCCAAGATGTCTGCACGCCAGGACTGATCCATATTAAAGGCGCAACCGTGCAGAGACGTCTCCGCGGAGAAAGAAAATTCTAATAAAGACGCATGGGAACTGGTTCGACGCGCAACCAGGCGAATAATACCACGACCCATGTACCAGTTAATCGTATTATGTACAAAAGACGAGCAAAAATCTCGACTGATCATTCCGTGATGTTAATCGCACCGGTTGATCGTTGTTCTGTTCGATGCTGCTGCTGCCCGCACGCTTGAGAATATCGTTCTCACGGAAAAGGGAAACAATTACCCGTTGAATGATCGGAGGAACAACAGTCGGTACTCATTGAAAGCCACTCGATTGCCGATGAACGATAATTACGTATCGAGCAAGTGACTCAGTTTGCTGATCTACATATATATGCCCCGTACATTTACGATTGACAATATTAAACACGCGCCAGACTGATAAATACACAGCGCTAGGTTATAGAAATAAAGATAAACGTGGTTTCTTGTTTTACATAGTTGAAACCGCGCACCACGTGTTACTGGTACATGCAGTAATTTTCCCCGACATTCAAAACAAACATTACAGCTCTGTGAATGTACGCGTACTTGCAATGCCTTTTCATCAAAATTGGAAACGAGGAGGAGATTTACGAATTAAACATATCCGACAACGTCAGATTCCACAAAACATAACGGCAGCACGTAACGTGGCAGGTGGCAATCGACTATCGGGGCATTTATACCAAAGAAAAATTAATCGTGACATCATGCGTTTATCATCGGCCGATTGCGTACTGAACGTGCTGTATCTTCGGGAACGCTGGTAAATTCGCTACCTGTGGTCGACGTACCGTGATTGGAAACCTAACCCATAGGCAACACGCGCACACTACGCGCATTGGTAGATGTTATAGACGAATCAGCCGGCAATAAATTCGCGGTAAGAGATAACGGTAATCTCGAGTGAGATTACTTCAGCGACGGTGCGAATTGCAAGGCCGTCGGCGTTATGACCTTAATGAGTAACGAGCATAGCGCTTAGGCGGACATATGAGAACGAGCACGGTATTCTGTCTGCTCGCATGTACTACACACTGTACGAAGGGTGTCGTGCAAACGAATGTGCTCGTAGCCTGTCAAATCGTGGCATGTTTGGAGCTGGTCGAAATTGACGTCGCGTTGACAGACACGTCCCCATCAACGTAAGCTAGGTTAACTATTCGTGGATAACACTAGGATCGCGAGAGACATGGGAAACAGGCCCGATTCGTTAGTATATTCACGTCGATTTTCGCGATCATTCCTCCTGAACACTGTGCGTGCAGATGGCGTGATTTTTATCACAACTACGGATCATACCGTCCGTCCGAGATCATCGACACGCTCGCCGTGAATCGGGCTTCTATTCTAAACGGTGATCATCAAAAATAAATCCAACAACTGTGATAAATACCTCGCTTTTCGACGAGCTCCGAAATCTCCTCCTTGTTGTCGGCCATCTTAGCACCAGTCACTGTTCACAATGCACGCTGGGTAAAAACAAACGAGCACCACCGCGACCTCACAATTGGTGGTTCAGCGCCACCTGTACGCCAAATTAGATGTTAACCAGCCGATGACGTCGATCAGGAACGTATCACATCTGAAACAGCAGAGACCTCGACACTAATCGTATAAAATGCTTGTTCGAGTAAGAAAATGAGATACAATAGAATAATTAAATAAGTAATACAATAAAATAAAATGCGTAAAATAAAGTAAATGAAATTTGGTACAACGCGTTCGATCGGACGTACGTGGAACTATCTACGAAAGAATGCACCTACATTTCGATTGACATACTTTCATTAAGCCGTTACTGGTATAGGTATCGCTAGCATTTCTAACTTATTTCTGCTACATCGGTTCGTGGCGGCAGTCTTCGTCCGGTTTTCCACAAGTTCAGACGTGGTTTTTAAAAAATTTTCAACATGAGCCATAGCGACGTTGTAATAATATCGGCAGTCAGGACACCCATAGGTATAAATTTGTTCATTGCGATTTTGAATGATACAACAATTGAAAATAATAACGTTTATTCAATACTACACTACTAACCCAGTTTAAATGTCATAATGTAAACAATGAAATTTTAAATTAGCGATCATTTTTTCTGTACGTAATGAAAAAGTACTTTTCATGAAAATTGAAAAAGTGTTAAAAAACATACCATTAAAGATATGTTTTGTTATCTTATTTTGTTCTAATAAATTATTTGATTCCATTCTGATAAATTATTTAATTCTATTTTAACAAAATAAATCTATCTGTACATTTATACCCAAGTATAATACCTACATTTTGTTATTATGATTGAAAAAAAAAATAAAAATGTTACATTCAAATCATACACATTATTATTATATTAATGATTCCTTTATATTTCTTTTATATAATAATTATTATTTTTGTATTGCTTCTATTTCTATATTTTATTTCTATAGTAATACACATTTTTGTTTTATTTTTCTATCACAATAATATATATTTTTTCATTTTATAAAATATTTTATTACTTTTAGGATCTTTTCGTGGTTCCTTATCATCATTGAAAGGAGCAGATTTAGGAAGTGTAGTCATTAAAGAGAGTCTTGCAAGAGCTCATATTAAACCTGTGGATATTTCTGAAGTAATTATTGGACAGGTAATCTGAAATTATTTGACAGGTAATCTGAAATTATTTATACTTATCTTTAATTACTAATTCGAATTATTTAATATGTAAATATCATTTTCAAATGTTAATTTGAAGTTATATTTATGTTTAATATTAATTAAACATAAATTCGAATTATTGAATATGTAAGTATTATTTCAAATGTTAATTTGCTGAATGCAAAAAAAAACATGTACATAATATGCAGATATATAAATCTGAATATAATTTAATAGAAATCTAATGAAAGTAATGACTTTAAAATATATTTGAGACTTTTTTTTTACAGGTATTAACAGCAGGTCAAGGACAAAATCCAGCAAGACAAGCAGCAATGAAAGCTGGTATTCCTATATCTGTACCTGCTTATACAATTAATATGCTGTGTGGCTCAGGTTTAAAGTAAGTGTAATTTTTTTTCAAAGATCTGAAGTAGTTATTGGACAGGCTTTTCAAAGCCTTTTTTAATCATATGTATATCATGTCATGTATATCATCAGTTCATATGACAGTAATAGAAATGTTTTAATAAGATTTTTTAATATTTAAATTTTTCTACATGTTATAATTTTGAATACAATTTGCAAGAAACATATATTTTTAGAGCAGTCTTGAATGGTTATGTATCTATAAGAGCTGGAGAGAGCCAAATAGTTATAGCTGGTGGACAAGAAAGTATGAGCCAGTCACCTCATGTATTACAAATTAGAGATGGTGTAAAACTAGGAGATTGTAATGTAATGGATCATATATTGTTTGATGGCTTGACAGATGCATTCCATGGAATTCATATGGGAATAACAGGTATAAGAGTTGTAATTGATACATCTCTTTCATATCAAAATTCTTTTATTATGCTTATATAATTTAAGCCTTATAATTATATATATTATATATATAATATATATATGTATATGTAGCTGAAAATGTTGCTAAAAATTTTAAAGTAAGTAGAGAAGAACAAGATGAATATGCAGCAAAATCTCAACAAAAAGTAGAGGCTGCAGTTACTGCAGGCCATTTTACCAAAGAAATCATCCCTGTGACTGTGCCTACTAGGAAAGAATCTATTATTGTGAATAAAGATGAATTTCCTAAATCTGGAACAACTGTTGAAAGCCTTCAAAAATTAAAACCTGCCTTTTTGAAAGTATGATTAATTACATATTCTTTTTTTTTCATAAATTGAAGTACTTAATCATAAAACAATGATTCATTGTTAGGCTGAAGGTACAGTTACAGCTGGTAATTCTTCTGGCATCAATGACGGAGCAGCAGCAGTAGTTCTTATGTCAGCAGAGATTGCTATACAGAAAGGACTTTCTCCACTGGCTAAAATTGTTGCAGTAGCTCAGATTGGAGTAGATCCAAAAATTATGGGCATAGGTCCTATTCCAGCAATTGAGTTAGTGGTTAGTAGATGAATGTTTAATAATGATTTGCAAATTCATGTGATAAAAGAAATTAATATTTTAGTTGCAAAAAGCAAAATGGACAAAAGAAGAAGTAGATTTATATGAATTGAATGAAGCTTTTGCAGCGCAAGCAATAGCTTGTGTAAGAACTCTTGGTTTAGATCTTCATAAAGTTAACATAAACGGTGGAGCTATTGCTTTAGGCCATCCTATTGGTGCATCTGGTATGACAATAAAATCAAAATAATTGAAAATACATACATATATGTATTTATAGTATATACATACACATATATATATTCTAAGTATATTCTGTTATAGGTACTAGAATATTAGTAACTTTATTACATTCATTAGAAAGAATTGATGGAAACAAAGGTGTTGCAGCCTTATGTATTGGTGGAGGAATGGGAATAGCAATTGCTGTTCAAAGAAAATAACAAACATTTCATCCAGTTAGGTATTACTTATTCTACAAACATAAAATTTTATTTATACTTGTGCGTTATTATTTTAGAACAAAATATGTATAAGTATATAGGTATAAATTTTTCTTTTTTATAATTATGAAGAGATAATCCTTTTACTATAGACCTGTTAAATCATTAAATATTTATTATATGATTATAGTAATTATTAGTTAATGTTACTATAAAAATATATGAAGCTATAATGGTATGTTGAAAATAGTAAGATGTTAATAGATATAACTAAATAAATTTATTTTATTTATATTTGTTTATATGTCGATTACTGATAATTGTACTTAAAATTTGTACAAAATGATCACTTTTATACTATCTTATACTGTATTTTGTGCAATGCATGTTTGTATAAAAGTTATTTTTGTACATGAAAAATTAAATTGTAAATAAAAATATTGTAAAATGATCAATCTGTTATTTATTATTTTTTAATCAGTTTTATTTTCATTCAATCTTTGGTCTCTCTTTTTTCTATTTTCTAAAATTTTCTCCACTGCTGCTAGTCCCTCTTGTTGCTTTTGCTCAGCACGTTTTGTTTTAAATGTACGTTTAGTACGTGTTAAATCTCTCTTGTGCCCTACCAAACGTTGCAACTGTTCCTTGATAGCTGGTATAATACGTATCTTAAATTAAGAATACATTACAAACATATTATAACGTATTATGTGATATGAGACTATAAAATTCATGTTTAATAATTGACAAAAAAACATATCTATCACATGTAATAAACTTATAAATTTAAAATGCAGATATACTAAGTGGTACTGCAGGATAATATCCATTATATTTTTCTTCGTTGAAGCACAAATAAGATTTTTCTAATGGCTGTTGAGCTATTAAATCTATTTCAGGTATGCAAAGTTTTGAATATTTTTTAATAACATGTCCCCATAATGAGTTCATATTAACTTTAGAATCTTTTAAACAAAAATATGAGCCCCAAAGTGTTGAATTTAATACTTTCTCATCTGGATGTGATAATTTTTGGTGAACCATTCCTTCAGACATTTGTTCCTCGATTATAGCCACTGTATCACATTGTACATATGAATTTGGTACATAAATATCTTGCAAAAGATTATCACCTACGTACAAATAACGAGGATTTTGTCTCCCAGATATATTTTCAAGAAATTCAGTAAGTTCTTTCCAATTACCTTGGCTATATATACCACCTCGTTTTAAATCTTTGCTTTCTATGATATTACCTTCTTCTTTATTTACAATATTAAAAAATGGACGTTTTTCAGTAAAGAAAGCAGGTTTTTTTGCATAACAAATAATAATATCAAATAGAGATTTCCAATCTTCTCCAAGAGCATAAGTAGCAGTGAAATCAGCAAAATCTACATTTGATCCCGTAATAAGGAAAGTAATACAATGTTTTTTCAATTCTTGAAGCCAAGTAATAGTTCTTGCAGAACACTTATACATATATTTATCAGGATTCTCTCTGAGACTAGGAAAAAAGTGGCCTTTATCTATCTTAAAATGATCTCTGTTAAACATTTCAATCAATCCATCTAGCATATCAGGCCAAATATTATATTCATCAAGAGGGCCTCCTTGTTCTTTATCAAACGCATCTATTAACCTTGCAAAAATAAGAGATGAGGAGATATCAAAATAATCTAATAAACTTCTCATTTTCATTGATAAAGGACCATTCCATGTAGATAACATGTCATTACAAAAAGCATCTGTAGCCTCCCATCTCTGTTCAGGATATATCTCTTTAATCTTTTCAATACTTAATAAATTAGTTCCATGACATGCTCTTTGAATTATACCATTAGCATTTATTTTAAGTATATTTCCTCTTTCAAAATCTAAGAATAATCCTTTCTGAATAAAGTCTATGTCTTTATCTTCTAATGGTTTTAATAAATATTTAGAGTCATAACCTCTTTCTGTTACTAAATAATTAGCTACAGTTTCATATATCAAATGTACCATGTTTGTCACATTATAATGCAAAAGCGTATTGTCCAAGTCAAATCCAATACAGTCGTAATCAAGGAACTTAAATACACTCATGTTAACTTGTGTTGATGGAGTAATTGATGCTGTTGTATTAAAATATTTCAAATTTGTAGGAATTCGAAAATGTGTGAAAAATTTTAATTTATCACTAGTGTTGTATCTCAAAATACTCTGTACTTGTAAACAAGATATTATTGATTTGTAAAATGGATACCAAGTTCTTATCATTTCAATTTAATTGTATAACTTATTAGTTCAATTGTGTATTTTATAATTAAGATCACTCAAGCACATAACACATAGTACATACGTGTACATTTGTATGTTAGTAAACAATATGTACAGAAGAATTATCCTAAATATGTAAGTACTTGAAATTATAATTATCCGATATGCAACCTATGAATTCAAAAATACCTAGGCAACACAACAATAATATACAGAAATGCAACAAAAAAATATTAAATTTTTTTCTAACATATTATTCCACAAAATATTTTATATAAAATTTTCATATAATGGAAAATTCCATAAAAGAACTTTCAATATCATATAACTAATATTATAACATATCTAATACTTATAAAATACATTCAACAAGTACAATAAAACGAAGTTTATATATATATTCATTTACAATATCATTACAAAAAATTAAAAATTGTAGTATATAACTATATTTTAAAATTACTTACTTTTGGTGGAATATGAACGAAACGAATATTTCTTGCTTGCACAAAGAACATGGTGTAACTGTATGAATGCCCTCTAGGATCTGTGAAGACGCAATCTCTCATTACAATATTCATGTAACTGCAAAAAAAAAAAGGCGAAATATTTATATATATAATATTAGGTCAATAATGATAAGATATGTGGGAAAATTACTTACGCATCTGCGTGCTCTATAGTTCCGTAAACTGAAGCTTCGTTTCGAAGATCTATTGTCGTGCGTTCATTTTCTACAGCTTTTAATAAAATGGCTAAACTATTGTAATAGAAATATCGTTCTTCTTTCGAATCAAAAGTCATAATGCCATACAAATACAAACATAATAATATTGGAAAATATTTATTAAGCGCACGTGTTGCAAATAATATTCATACAAGTGTAGCCAACTGTATAAATGTAACTAAAAAGAAACTATACTTTTTGAACAGTTAATGAAAGAATGGCTAAATATTTTGAAGTAATAAGTGCCAATAAATCATTTAATTGCAATGATTCTTTATTATTATAAATGATTATATATTATAGTATAGTATAAGTGCATAAATAATATATATAATATATGTTATTATGATACATATTATTGTAATTAAGTGCTGTAAGTAATATAAATTAATTATTCATCTCAAAGACACACTTTCCTTGCAACAGTTCCATCGTGTATTCTTCTATGTCCATTAGAACACTGATCAGGTAATAAGACTGAATTTATTTCATGTGCAACACCAGCTTTATTCAAAATGTCGCTCTTTACAAGAGTAGCATCGTTTACCTAAAAATTATATCTCGCAAGACGTTCATTTCCTAATGTTTATTAATCATTAAAAAATTACTTACTAAAATTCTATCATTTTTTCTCATAATATTTATCGGGTTCCCTTTAGTTCTAACGGTGTACTGCAAGTCTGGCATAAAACTTTCAGCAAGTAACATATTATCCACGATATGATTTTGTAGTGTCTGAAATTAAACAACGGAAAACATTTATAATTAAATCAACTTGTTCATAGAGATAATATTACTTTTGTTAAATAGTTCCTATCTTCCAATAATTTTTGAAGTTTGGCATTTCCTAGCTGCCTGAATGCTTCATCCGAGGGAACGAAGTACGTACACGAAGAATTTGCGCGCTTAAATTGATCATATATTTGTGGTTGAATACTTTTAATTCTTTCCATAGCGTCCAACCAAATGCTGTAATAATTTTTCCACTTATATTTTTCATACTTTCGAAGTCTTGTGTTTTGGAAGCAAGTTACCTGAAATTGCCTTCCCTTCTCAAAATATAATCTAAAGATTCTTCTGCAGGGTGTAAAATGTGACTTATAACATGTAAGACGCCATTGCTGCATTCTCTGTCAGCTTTAATAATTAGTGCGTTTTCAATTCCAAAATTACCACGGTAAACTTGGAAGCGTAATGGAATTCCTATTTCAAGAGTTCTGGCAATCTGTAATGAATTATAATTTTGAAAGATTGCCGATGAGTACATTCGAATACTCAGTTTTGTACTTAACTCACTTGATTGCTACTAATTTCATCAGTAAAATATGTTCCCGTAACTATATGATTAAGAACAAAGTTCCGAGCAGTCTTTCGATTTCTTTGCAATTCTACAAGTTTTTGATTTGACAGGGCTACAAAACAGCAACTTACGTTAAGAAAGAAAAATATGTTCGTTTGAGTTTATCAGTAGTGAAATTCGAATACATACAATACATTGCTGTCTCAGAAGGTGCAAACATTGTGAAGTGTTTCATATGTCTCAAAGTTTCTTCCAATTCAGCTGCTTTAATTATTTCTAGAAATGTAAATAGCCCTTCCTCTTTAGCTACATCCAAAATTGTTTTAGCTGGAATATATGTAATTCATATTAAGAGATTCTTAGAACTTTTTTTGAATATTTTTCGCGTAAAAATTATTTACCTCGGTCGGGAAGTAACACACGATCAAGAACATAAAGCAATCCATTTTTCCCATGATACATTTCATTTTTTATGTTTGTGTTGTCCACAACCGGCCCGTATGGGCCGCAATTTAATTTTAACTCTTGCCGTTGCATCGTGCTTGCGTGATATTCCGAAATTATATTTGGCATGCATACGGGATGCGTTACGATATGATGGGCAATTAATGCTAAACAAAATAATATGTAATACAGAAGAAAAAAAAAAAAACATGTATAAATGCATTCGAAATAATTCCATTACCATTTAATGTAACTGGATTCTCCAACATATCGGTCAATTGCGCTTTAGGAATATAATGGAAGGCTTGATCCGTTGGTGCAAATATAGTACACGGTATTTCACTCAATCTAATTCTATTCCCTAATTCGCTGTTTTCTAAGACTTTTGTAAATATTCCGAATCTACCATCTCTAGAAGCAAGCTCGATTATGTCTGAATTTTGTGCTAAAGCCAGATCTAGAACACCGTCGATTACATGCACAACTCCATTAGTGGCAATTTGATCCTTGCGAATAATTCGATGACAATTCACCGTTTCCATCTACGAAGAAGATAGCATTTATTGGACAATTGGTTTGCATACCTAAGCTTCAACGTATAGCGGTAGCGTACTTACTCCGCTAGAAAATTTATTGATTCTCAAAACGTTCCCTTGCAAACGTGATGGAATTAAAAGATTCGCCTGCCATTGACTTGATAGTACGCGCCTGTCTATTATATGATTCGCAATTAAATTTACATATCTGTTACCATTATACAGCCATTCTTGACGAATACCTTTTACTTTTAAATAGTTCTGAAAAGTAAAGCGAGCAAAATTTTATTAAATGATTAAGTGTATTAAATGACACGTTATATATTTAGATTAAACATATGTACATCAAAAGCTTCATCGGATGGTACGAATAACGTTAAGGGTGGACCACTCTTCAATTCTTCCGCAAACGTCGAACTCTCGATTAATTTTGCAAATTTTATTGAACCCACCCGCCGCGTTGTTTCTATCAGATTTATCAATGGTTTCACTGAAAGAAATATAACGAAGTATGATTGAGCTTGAAAACAAATATCTACTCGATAAAATTGCATCTAATACCTCCTGTGCACCCAGGATATCCAGCGACTT
>CAJDYZ010009248.1:113743-128853 GCA_903986555.1 Heterotrigona itama
TGACCGAGGAGAAGCGCGTTTGAAGACACGACAAAAAGAAATTCGAAAAGATTTCGCCGTAATGGCGATGATAATTTGGGGCGAGAAAATGAGACAGTGAAAAAGAAAGAGGGCACGGATGATTACCGAGGAAGAAGAAGCGTAGACGGTGGATGATGAAAGAGAGCGGCAGCTTGAAAACAATAAAATACCAAACAAGCCTGAGACTGCGCTCGGATAACGCGTTCGTGGCTCGCGACTTTCGAAACCATGTTAAATCATGACATAGATTCTCGCTCCCCGAGAAACGTGTCCGTTCGCATTACGTGGGTGAATTCCTGCCAGGTGATAAATCGATAGATCGTCGTTCTATGCATTCCGGGATACGCTTCGCGTGAAAGTTAACGCGTGATCGTATGCAAATAATATCGCTAATATACACCTACCGATTTCTTCATTGGTCACGATACACCCTACGATAGATTGTAATTAACGACTTTACGCGTAATCTTACTTAATACTCTATTGAAAACCGGTACTCGACGTCTGGCTGTATGAAACCACTCGGCAGGCCAGAGAGGCTCGCGGAGACGAGCAGATTGTAGGAATCGTATACTCATTTCCCGGGTGATCGTTTCGATTCTCGTTGCGCAATCGTCGAGCGCGGCGATGTTTTTCGTGGCGAGGTCGGAGCCGAGGAATAACGGTGACCGTAGCGAGGACAGTGACCCGATGAAAATCTTGGGTACATAAGAAAGAGAAACCTGTTGAGAATGTACTCGCTCCCATCACTCGCGCCACAATGAAATAGATTTCACCGGCGATCGTTGTTCCTATCGATAAAGAGCTCGCGACATTTAGCTTGCTAATGTCCCGGACGCGGGAACGAGAAACGATCGTTTCCGAGTAATAACAGTCACATGGAAAAATGCTGGCCGATAAGAGATGGTGATTAATCCGATATCGCGCGATTATTTTCTAAGGCTACTGGTAAAACTGAGATCGAATCTTGAGAAGTTTTCCACCGATCTCGAGCACGTTCTTGCATTCCAGAAAACTGACGTGACATTTTCTATCGGATAGCTTCGGATAAACAGAGCTTGGAGGCCGCGTAATTAGAAAAATACGTACGATTGATTTTTCAACTCGATACCTGGGCAAAGATAATTCCCGATACCTCAGCCGTATCGTCGAACGAGGATGATGCTTGGTACCGATCGCCATTGGTAACGATCTCTTCTCCCGGTATCTCCCCTTCTCTCACTGGCCGTGGCAATACCTTCTTCTGCTTCTCCCATCAACATTTCACTTGTCCAGTTTTCAGCGTCCACATTCAAGACTCCTGTCTGTCTCCGTATCTGTCGTTCGATATATTCTGAACAACCAAACTGTGAAACTAAGAGACTGGACGGAACACGCGACTTTCTCAAGTTTTGATGTTCCATGTTGATCGAACGGTCAGTGAGTCACCACGAGGCGATACCTTTCTCGTTCCCGATGAATACGTCAACGCGAATACACGAAGAAGCAGCGGCAACAGAAGAAGGAGAAAAATAGCAAGATCATGAGGTCGAATAAGAAGAAATAAATGGAAGAGAGAGAGAGGTTCCGGTGAGATAGTTGACCAATGAAGAAGAGCGCGGCGGTTACGTGCGTATTACAAAGGGAAAAAGGAGGCAGGTTCGAGGGAAGGCTTTTAAAGTCGTAGGAGCGCAGCCGGGAGGACTCCGCGAACCGGTTGCTCGAAGTGACGTGAGTGAACTGAGGCTGCAGGCTGGCAGGTAACGCCAGGTAAACTCCAGCCGACCTGCGATACACACGCGAGAGAAGGAAGGTGGCTGGCTGGTCGAGTGGCTGGGTAGCTACGCCGAGCCAGCCAGCCGTAGAGACAGTCAGCTCAGTCAGTCGACCTGGGGAGTCAGCCTGCGGCCCCTGCGGCCGCAGGAACGAGCCACAGGTGAGGGACGTGGTGGAGAGGATTGGCATTTCGTCGGAAAGGAGTACCAAGGGGTATGAGGGGAAGTACGATCAGAACGAATGGAGGGGAAGGAAAAAGAAGGTGGGAGAGATCGAAAGAGAGAGAGAGAGAGAGAGAGAGAGATTTAGCGTGTGGTGGTGTTGTGTGTGACTCAGCTCGGAATGAGCGAATAGGCCAACAGCATAGTAAAAGCTGTGTGCCGTGGCCTGTGTGCACGCCAATATATACATGTACTGAGTGATCGAGAAATAAGGGTCCGGGTATGGTGAAGCGGCGCGCGGATGATCGAATGGCGCCGATGTTTCGGGCACGTGGCACCGGCCCGCTCCATTTTTCTCGAACTGCACTCCGAATGATTCTTCTAGTCTCCTTTCTGTCTTTTTCTTTTTGGTCTTATTTCTTCAACAACAGGAAAGACTGGACGTTAGAACTTAGAACGAGGAAGGAAGAAAGAGTTTATTTCGAAGATACCCGAAGAGTTCTGCGTGCAGATTGTAGAATACAGACAAGTTCAAGATACGGGCGCAAAAATTGAAAACGAAAACGAGGCAAGATTTGTGCCGTATCGCTAGCACGGTATTAATAACGCAGACGATTTACGCGGTATCGATGATTTCACGTGTACCGAACCATAATACATTGCCGCTTCAACGATTCCACCCGTAGCTCGTGGGAACGCGTTTCTACGGTTTATTTAACGACGTTCGTTCAGTGCGTTTATTTATGTTCTCCAATGAAATATTTATCGCGTGATTGAACCGGAATCGTTCGCTTTTCTGTGAAACATTCTACTACTTTGATGACTATCCCTACGATACTTCCGCGATAATCTTCGTCTATTAGACATATCTGATACGCGATACATATCGATAAATTCCGCGATCGAAGGACAATTGTGACGATTGCAGTTCGATCGGAATAACAATTCGTACGTTCGATTTCATTTACGATCCGATCGTGAACGATGGACGTAGAGTCACCCAGTATATTAGAAACTAACTATACCTAGATCCAGCAGAGCGTGACTTTTCACGTGTAGTCGTGCTGCGGAGTGGGGCATGATCGTAGCCCGGCGTAGAATAAGATAGACTTTGATAGAATTTACACGGTGGCTTCGAACAGAGCCAAGAACCTCTGCGATGCAAAGACAGCGATGGACACGGATTGCGACAGGCCATCCTTCATTTTTTCCTCCCCCCTCTTCATAATCCGTGTCCTTCTGCGGACTCGGTCGGCTTCGCCTTGGTCATTTATCCGGACACTAGCTCCGACTCTCGCGTCATCTCTCTTCCCTTTCGTGCACGATGTTATTATTCAGCGTTAAAAGGACTTCTATTAAACGTCCTGAAAACAGATACGAGAGCGATCCATCGTCCCGATTTCATCGTGCGATTCTGTCCGCGCGTTTCACCAAATTACCAACGCGGTAATTATCCCTTGTAATTACAACCGCTACGCGTATAAACCGGAGAATGACGAATACTTCTCGCTAATTACTCGTCCTTTGACCGGTCTTGGTTCGGTTGGATCATTGAATATGCCCGTTTGCTCCGTACGGAACGAACGAAATCATCGCTCGGAGGGTCAACGACACTTCACAGAGATTCCGTTCGGAACGAACACAGCCGGCCAGACTGTTACGGTATTCTTTTTTAATTATCGCTCGCACAGTTGCCCATCGATGGAATAGCTGAGTAAGTAAGATAGCACGGAACGGAGCGTATTGCAATCCGTCCATTTTCTGCTCCTCCCTCCCCCCCCCGCTTGCCTGCTGATGTTGTTTTTCGGTAGGTATTTCCTGGTTTCACGCGGTTCGGGCATCGGCCGTTTCTAGTTCCTTCGAAGGAGGATTACCATGACCATCGCAGCGCAACTGGTCTATGCGCATGGAGAAATGCAGCTGATGCGCACCGCTGAATCTCGAGGTCAGCGACTCGCCGACAGAGTTAGTGGAGCGCTTAGACTCGCTCCAGGGATTTTATGAATTGGTGCACGGTCGCAGAGCGTGGAAGGAGGAAGCATCGAGGAAGAAGACGACGGCCACGCGAGAATTAGAAACGATAGAATCCTTTCCCAATCGTATTCAGACCGGCCAGCCTGAAATCGTCGGAGGAGAGACACGGAGAAGAGAAACGGACAGACATAAACTACGAGAGTTGTGCGTATCAGCGCGAAGAGACTTTGTTCATAAACTCTATGATTTCTCTTTCTTGCCTCTTTCGAGTTTTCGTAGAAGCTGTCACGCGACGATTTTATAAATCTTTTCTGATTGAGAAGTGATCGCACGATCGCACGTGATCCACCGTCGACACCGTGTACCATCTTTCGTCGTCGTTATCGGTAGCAACTTGTAACGACGCCGTGATTGTCCTCTATTCTGCGTTCTATTCTTCGTTTCATCTCTCTGTCCTCCTCGCTTCATGGTGTTCCGCTCACGAGCCACGGAGTACGCAGGTGCATTAACCGGACATTCAGCACCGTAACGCTGGCCTTAGAGACGGGAAGATACCAGAGGAACGGCGAACGAACGATGAAGAAGAAGCGAGAGAGAAACGAGCAGCTAGAATACCGCGAGGAAGAGAGACGAAGAAAGTATATAAGAAAGCAAGGAGAGGGGCACCTAAGTACTAGACTCTGCTGGCTAGAGCAGATGGCTGGGATTCGAATTCCTCGGTCGCCCCGTTCTAAACCGCGAAGGCTTAAACCTTAAAGCTGCCCTCGAACGTCTCGGACTGAACCAGCGAACGATGCAGCTTATTCGCGGTGGAATGTCTCTGCTTTCGAGAACAGTTGCCACTGTACCTGTCTGCGACTTTGATCACCATTGGAAAAATCCTCGCGGAAAATGCGAATTACGCTTCATCGTGCAGCTGACTGTTGCTATCTTTATGAATTAGTCGTTCAGACGTCATTTGTCTTGCTTTACACGACCGGGGAACATCTTAAGACGTGACAATTTATTAGAATTTAGAGGATGGAAACGCTTGCCAGTCGAAAGAAATACGCGAATCTCTGTCGCACAGCTGCCGCGGCTCTAAAGCTTGGTCAATTGAATGGTCTCGAATCGATATTATTCGACGTTGTGCGTTAAAACGCATTGACCATGGTCGAACGATATCGATGCTTCGTGATCTTGTACTAGAAGAATCCCTCGTGTTGTGCTCTATGCAGAAACTCGAAACTCGCGTTGGATAGCGATACGCGTCCCCGAAACGAGAGTACATTAATCCGTGACAGTTTGAAGTTGTACCAAAACAGCACCGGGGATACGTTGGTTCGTGCCAGGCTTATAAGAGAAGCGTCGAAAGCCTGGCGACTCGCCAACTCGTGGAACCGCGTTGTACAGACGAAGGAAAAGCCGCTTGACTCTCATTGTCACGTTTCGGACAGGTGCCTCGGTCAGTTTCTTCGTCGTGCGCTGCTCCGCACGTTCGATCGATCTGGTTGTATATCGAGCAACGATGAAGAACACGGTGCCGGTTGACGTTATAAATATAAAGTTAGTTGGAGGAATTTGAGACGCGATCGTCACGTCTGGCCGAGTCTCCTTGTGCCCTATAGTCTCCGTACAGAGTACGGAGATACTGCACCCGTAGTCGCTTTTCACGAGAAACTGGTTTTCATCGCGCCACCGTGGTAATCCCGGTATCGCGAGAGGCCGAACAGAGCCTCGTGTTCTCGAGACCTGGTCGCTGTACTCACGGGAGTCGGATAATGCGGCTTTAATACTCGAAGATGCAACACGAGACGCGCGTCCTTCCTATCGACTTTAAACTTAAATTCGATCAGAGAGAGAAGATTTCTCTTTGTTACTGGCAGGATTTTAACAGAGACTCTTACACGAATCGTCGCAGAGTGTAACGTTATAACGACGCGTAAAGATCGACCTCCTTTGCCTCGTGTTTAACCCCGATTTTTGTCCCACGAGACAATGCAGCCGTGAAAAGAGAAACGACGGCACCGGGCGTGAGTTATCTTCGCGAGTTACCCACGTCGTCCGATTTGTCGGCCTATAATCGTTACGTACGAAAAACTGGTTTCCCAGGGAATCTGACGGTCGCTTTATCTAACGACTATCTTTTATCAGATAGTGCGTGGCCCCGAAAAACGGCTGGGCATTCTCTCTCGGTTTTCGTTGGTACCGGTACCGGTCCGAAAGAGTCCACGTCTGGAACCACGCGGATGCTGTTCTCCGGTTCTCCGGTGCATCTTTCAACAGAGCGTCTAGATAAGAATCCTCGACACCCATTCTCATCTTCTCTGGTCTGATTGAGCGTAGCACGTAGAGAAGAACGCTTAACAACGAGTGCATCTCCCGCCGTTTTATTTTAGAGTTCGTGCGTGTCGTATCAGTAAATAATATCGGTTCTCACCGTTGAATCCACCTCCTCTGCGTTCGCCTGGTTCTTTGGATCGGTGGCCAGTCGGCGGGCAGCCTGGATCGCTGTAATTTCTTTATGACCTTAAAACGATACGTTCTGCATGCTAAACGATGCGTATGCGTCTTCGTGGCGTGCCGATTCAGCAGAACGAAACGAAACAAAACAAAACAAAACGGACGAAATTCGTCGGTATATCGTACACTTTTCAGGGAATATACATATCTTTTTTTTTTTCTTTTCTTTGTATAACCCGCCACGTACGTGACGGCCACGTTTACAGGGCTTACCCGTCTGGGAATAACATTTCCGCCGCATTACAAATTCCTCTTTGTCGACCGTACGGGCTGACGGAAGTCGACTATCGTGCTGGTTCTCGACCCTGACCCAACGATCGTACTCCTGAAATCCCTGGACAAACATACCTACCAGTTACATCGACAGCTCTCCTCGCTATTTCAATTTGCTTCCCCTTGAAAATCGATTCCAAGGGAATCGGACTTTCAGACGAAAAAGATTTTGAACAGGTTCCTTACGTGATAATAATGTCACTCATCAAGTGACTTTTCTTTATGATTTGTCTTTTGCTCTACTTTAAAATTATTTTCCAAACGAATATCCCGTGCAATTTCCATTCACTGTTTCGTAATGTTTAATTTAGAGGTTAGAGCTAAAAGTCGAACTCTCATACGACTAGAGCTGTCTTTATTCAATTTTATGCAACACTGTTCTTTATATTTAAGATCGCTAAATTTCTTCTCAAATAGTGTAGAAACATGATCCCTCGGTTGTTTCGAGTTAAATAGCGCGCTAGCATGTATTTATAGTCAGGCACCAAGCCTCTTCGGCGTAAACGTCAAGTGTCTTTAGCGTGCATCTAACAATTCATTAGCGCTAGCGGCAACATCCGAGGTGATTATGATACATTCGTTTCACTCGTCGATATTTGACGATCCGATAGCCGAGAGAAAACCTGACTCACGAGGAGCTGTGAGTTCCTCGTAACAGGTGTTGGACGACTATGGCGCGATGTTTGGCTCGCTTCAACAGGTAAGACCTGCGATCGCTCACAGGCAACAGACCGTTTCGCAGGTGAAGCCCGCAGCTGCGAAATAAGGGAAAAAGGAATCGCTTTATTTGACACGCTGTCCTTCCGTCAGCTTCATCGAGCCGGTTTCGACCAATGGAATCGCCCAGAATTTCTATACTTTTATTCCATTCGAAATAATTTGTCAGCTGGGATTATTGTTAGCGAATAATGGATGTTAAATAACGAAAGATTTTAAAGTGATATGAAAAGATCTTATCTTCTATCGGAAGATTCTCTGTTTCTGGATAAAGAAACAAGATAATTGATACTAGAGGGGGCAAATAATAATCTTGATCGATCTACGCAGTTTCCAAGTACACATTATCACAGTTCATTGTCACAACCAGAGTATCTACGGAGTTCCTTACAAATTCCTTACAATTACGTCCGCGGCCGTGGCATATTTTAATCTTGTCAGTAAACCGGCTCTCGCCTGATGCTTTCGATTCATGAACTGTGCTAGCAATACCTAGCAGCTACGATTCGTACCAAGTCCAATCGAATAACTTGAAATCGACTTTATAGATAATAGAAGTTTTGAAAACAAGTTCTTTTACATATTTTTTTACTAACGCACGATTGATAAATCGTAAATGGCAATGTAAAATACTTCGTCTATCATTGAATGAACATCGAATCAAATCTCGTTACTTCAAGAAAATGAAAACCTCGTCAATCCTTTCAAATATGAAGGTCTCTCATCTGTTATTTGCGAAAAATATTCGCGGATAGTTTGCAGGCGACTCGAAGCGTAGGAAGCAGCGATGAGGAGCGATTTTTCCGACGCGTGCTTTCTATACAGCATACGAAGAAAAGGTCAGCGTACCGTCGTTTGTTCGCCGGTAGAACACACATGGCGCGTGATGTGTGCGCGACGTAAGTGGAGCCCATGGTCGATGGGTACGACGGGCACGTTGGAGGTGCATAAACACACATAGAAGTGGAAATGCCAGGATTGGCAAGAGAGCTGCCGACCGAGTTCGCCGGAGACACGGCTGGCCGCCTGTGGCTTCGCTCTGCCGCTTTTCGTCTCTCCTTCTCTATCGTCCCGTGGCCTGTCCCCTCTTCCCTCGCGATTACCACCATCCCTTTTTCAGATTCTACCGCGAACCTACCGTACACCACCGTGGTCAGCAACCCTCCGTGGCTAAGACGTGACGAAACGAGCTAGTGGTGTCTTCCACGTTGCAGGTGCGCGACTACGGGGTGTCCTTGAAGTGAGCAACAGGGGAAAGTGACAGGAGAAAATGGAACGTGAAAAAAGGCTTACGAATAAGTTAGGAAACTAGTGAGAAGTTTCGATTTCAGTTTCCTTAACGATGTTATTTTTTTTTCTTTTTTTTTTTTCTTTTCGACGATGCGTCATCTGAAAATTGCAATAAAATTATTCTTTAGCAACGATACATTTGTAGAAAATATTTCATTTGGAATGAACGCAGACGAGTTTCTAAGCTGTACTTTAAAACAGCCATTAATTAGAAGATTGCAGAAAACTGCAACAGAACTGTGTGTGACGTAAAATGTTTGATTAAATGTTGAGAGTATTTCATTTGGTACAGAGTTTTTTTAATTTTCCAGAGCGATTATCCATACAAATTACACATTGATGCTAACGATTCGTCGTAATAACAGATTCTCGTTATTATGACGTCGAAGATGAATTCGCGATTAAGATTCGCGAGCTATCTATTAGCAATTATGAATATTTCCAGTGATCCGTTAGTTGTGATGAACATAAATCAACTCTTCGTTCACGGCAGATGCAACTGCCGTGGCCCGTTATACCTGTACCACGAGCACTTCTGATCGTTCTCTAAGTATTTTGTAGCTAGCATCTGTCGCAAAGTAATAAGATGACATTCCTACTCTCTTTAAATCATCTGGTGCTGTTTGTGACCGATTCAAAGGATCGATGCAAGCCAAGGATATTGTGCTCGAAAATTACGAACAAATACAAAAACGAGCAAAAGGAAATGTTTTTCGTTAAATTTTAATTACATTTATACTCAAACAATCACGTTACCGCCAGTCCGAGGGTTAAAGAATCCTAGAAAAGAGCGTATTCTCAGGTATTTTCGAGTCACCCGGTGAACGATTTAACTGAGCTTCGGAGCTGCAGCAGTAGGAGCATCGAACACGAAAGAACGAACGAGCAAAGCTCAGTCTTGCAGAGTGCCGCTGTTAGCGCATCGCACTATGACTAATTACGAGCTCAACTCACCCCACTGTCGACCGATACGGCCCTATAAACGCCGCCACCACCGCGAATCATTGTCCCCTTCCACGTCTTTGCGTGCTCTTTCGTACCACCATCTTTTTCTCTCTTTCGATTCATCCTTCTCTTCTTCTGTATCTCTCTGTAGGTACTCGCGTAGTCACTCGGGGGTACCGAAGCGACTCGCGATAGCTCGTGCCTCGAAACAGGGCTTTGTCACGACGCGGCGTGCACGTTTCCCCGACAAGAGCAGTTTTTCCCCCGTAACGATCTAAATCTCTTTCTTTTTTACTAATTTCACAGCTTAACAACATCTAGGAAAAGAGTTATTAGTTCCTGAAGTTTCCGTGGTGGTAGGTGTTTGATTGAAACGCTCGGCGGGAATTGTTTTTTCCACCGCCATTGTGGCGGACAAGCGTGGAACGCGCGCGTTATAGTGATTATCGCGAGCAACGCCGAGCGATATTCCTTGGCTCGCGCCGCGAATCTACAATTGCAATTACGTCGAACGAATTCTCTTCCAAATTAACGAACAAACGTACGAAACATGTTTCGTCGCATGCGTCAGGCAGACTACGTTGAAATGTATTAACATTATGTAACATCATAATGAAATATACAAGTTTTTGTTCTCCAGATATTGAGATAAACTGACGATACATCTTTTGGTTCAGAGAATGTTATAAGTAGACGATTTTTTAATGTGACAATTGATTTTGTTCACTTGATCATATTCCTGTTTTCCGCATTGAATATGATGCTTCTGTATTGTATTAAATGTGTCTGACATTTATAGAGAATTCTATTTCTAAGCGGGGAAAAGAGTTAGGAGTTTGTAAACGGATTCTTCCGAGTTGGTAATCTGCGGAATGGAATCGAGGTGGCGGTGGTTTCTCGCCTCCGTAATTTAGGAGGAAACGATTTACTGTTTCCGGCAATGGGCACCAGCAAACCGTGTCCGCGTAGAGTCACGGTTCGCGATGAGGAGAGCCAGACCGATATTAACAAAAAGCGTGTTTGTTAGAGTGTACGCTGGCGCAACGGTCGCCTAATTTGGACGGTACCGTTACGACCCGCATGTAACAGCTTCGAGCGGAATAACAATTTTGCCAGGAAGGTTTAATAACATATTGTGTCGTGCTTAAATACATTGGTAATTGTTGCGTTCACGCCACGACATATAAAGAGCCGTCTTTGTTTCTATCTCGTTAATTAAAAAAATTCTTTGACGGGTAGATGAAACGACGAGGATGGAACGACGATGTCTCGGTTATTAGCACCTCTCTGACGTTGTTTTTCTTTGCACAGGGAAGAGAAGAATTAATTTTTCTAATATCTGATGCTGTCTAGAAACATGGTGGATCAGGGTGTTTCGCACGTAACTATGAGCACGTAGCATTGTTTCGAACGGCAATGTGTCGGTATCTTTCCACGAATAGACGATTTTACGGTAGGGGGGCCTGGAGTGCGAACGACACGGAAGGTAGGAGAACATCCTGTGTCGTAGGACCCCTCTTCACGCTCTGCTGGCTTTACTTCGTAACGCTGATTTCCTAAGTATCTTTCCTTTCCACGGTGTACTGACTTAAAGTGAAAGAGGTAAGCGAAGGGAGACCAGGGGCCCTCCAGTATCTGAGAATGGAGATGCTCTTAATTAAAAGTACTTTGAAAACCGTGTTCTCTTGCCGAAGAACGTCGGTTTCTCACGTTTCAGTACGTTTGTTTTTTCTTTTTATTGACTGTTAATTTAAAAAGAGCTACGCTAGCTTGTAAAACGGGGTCCCTGAAGAAAAAAACTCTTTCGAATTCCAATGCTTGTTTCTTTCTTTTACTACTATTTCTAGAAACTTTGTAGAAATAGAGTGAAATTTTTCATGCGTCGCGTGATTAATGCGAAAAATGTGGAAAAAAGTAACTACTTCATTGTATGTTAGAATTTCTGTAATATTGATGGAGATTAATTCTGATCAAAGATTAGTTATGATTTATGAAGCAAAGTTCCGTTAGTTAATACGTTGTTATTGAAAGAAGAAATATATTTCTTTATTTATATATATTTCTTTACATATGTATCCTCTATATATATATATATTTTTTTTTTTTAATTTTCTGATACTTCTGTAACTAATTTGTGTCTTAACATCCTATGTCAGTACTGTAATATGTATGTATATTACTATATTTCTATTTATCAAATAATAGTAAAATTTTCATTAATCAATTTGGTATACTATAAATTATGCACGAGTTTATCGCATTCTAGATATAATACTGAGACATATAATAGTTGTTAAAAAATAATCAATTACATGAAGGTACATACTCAAAACTCTGTAAAAAATTTATTTATTTCTTCTAATTCTCACTCCTAATTATGTTTCCGAAAAACTTTAACATATAATTTATAAGAAATTAAATATTAATCACATGACTGTTACGACCTATGAACAGAATATATGAATTTTTCTTTCTATATATTATACGTTAAAAGAATTAAAAGATACGTAGAAAGGAAACTTAGATATTAATTTCAAAGATGCAATAATGAAAGTTTACAATTTAATCCCTTTAATTTAGTTTGTTTTAATGAAAATTCCGATGTCTTTGATCTATTAATTATTTTTTTTTATAAGTAAAAATTTAGTCAATTTATGGACATTGAAATTCTAGCGTCGCGTAGCGGTGAAACAGTAGAACTAAAATCTGTTGTGTTTTGTCATACACTATTTGATGTGCGGCATATATCTGTCCTTATTGCGTACTATTGCTATCTTTCTCTACGAACGAATGAAATGCTGCCATCTATTGGATCTATTTAAAACCATCTAGAGAGATGTAGGTACGATGATCGATAAATAATTAAGTAACCGTACTTCAAAGGAAAATTTTATAATTTACTTTAACGTTTACATGATACAGAATTTAATGGATGAATTACGACTGACGACTGTTTATTAATTTCTTATTTACTATTATATATATTCTCGGCAATTTGTTTGTATGGTAACCAATAATTTATTGTATTTCCATGGTAACTTTTTATAAGACTAAATAGATGTCGCTATAGAGACAAGTAAAATGCTGACATCTATCGGAGTTTTCTTTTTTTCTTTTTTAGTTTAGTCTAAAATGAGAGATACACAGATGGCAGCATTTTTCGTAGACAAGGAGCACAATAATGTGCGACAAGGACTAGTTTCACCGTTTCACCACTATGAGACGCTGGCGTTCATAAATTGATAAATATTTAATTGAAAAAAAAATTAATTAAGAGAATTACTTTGAAAACTTTCGCGACTGTATCATCCCGGTTTTTTTCTTATATTCGCGACTGTATCATCCTGGTTTTTTCTTATATTTCATGAGTTGTGAAATGGTTGTATGAAGATTTGAAATTTCTACTGAGTGAAGTGAAAAATTCTGTTGGTGAGATAAGAACGCAATAATGTGCGACAAGCATAGAGATAGATTTTAGTTTCTTCGCTTTACCACTACGCGGCGCTAGCATTTTAGTGTTTATAAATTGACTAAATCCTTAATTGCAGAAAAATATAATTTAGAGGAGTTTGTGAATTTTTGCGATTGTATCTTTCGCATCAGAGCCTCAATTTCATTTCATTTAACTTGTTGTTTGAAATGTTTGTATAAAGATTTTTAAATTATATTCCATAGATCGAAAATGATGAAATTTTTATTTTGAAAAAGCAAATTAAAGAGATTAATTTTGTTTTGAAGTTTTATTTTCAAAATTAGATCTTTAAATTCCATTTAAAGATTTTTAAATTTTGCTCAATAGATTGAAGATAAGACAGTATTCATTTCCAAAAAGAATTAATGAAGAGGATTAATTTGTAAACTTCAGCTATTGTATGTATCTTTTTAATTATAATCCCAACTTTGTTCTTATGTCTCATCTGATCTGTCTAAAAAGATTTTCAAATATTAATCAATTAATTGAAGACAATGAAATTTTTGATTTGAAAGGAACTATTTAGAAGAATTAATTTCCGATGTTCTATGTAAACTCTGATGAATTTTTCTTTTTTTATGTATTTTGTATTATTTGTGCTTCGAAATTTATGTATAAATATTTTTTTGAGATATCAAAAAGAATGGAATATCAGGTCTATTCTGTTTTTAGTTGACTTTACAATTCTTTTTCATTTATAATGATTTTACAAATGAATCTCAATTACAAGTGAGTTTCATTAACAGCCTAATAAATTTAATTACATACATGTATAAAAAATTAATTGCGACCACAGCCAATTAGTTTACAATGCTTATATTATTCGCTACATAATTAATAATTCTATCACACATTGATGCAATTGTATGTGAAATAATAGTGATTGTGCAAGACTGTGAATAACATGTATTAGTTATTCATATTAACAATTTATTAATTATAAACATTATGGTTATAATTAATCTTTGAAATTTTATTTTCAAATTCATGATTATTTGTACTATTTTCTTTGAATAAATAAATCTATGAAAATAATTTTTAAGATGTGGAATATAAACTAAATATTAAAAATAAAAAAAATATTCGGAGATTTTCAAGTAGGAAATAGAATCAATTTAAAGTTTCATAATTTTAATGAAGCAACTTCACATGGACAATATTTATTAAATATTTACACTGCCATTAATTTTAGTTTAACTCGACGAAGCTTTAATTGACAATGAGTTCTTGCTTCAGTATTGCAGTAAAGTTATTTTGGTAGTGACAGTGATTTTTCTACTACAACAAACAACAATCGATAATTTAGTAATTTTATTAGTAAATTCTCCTATAATTTTACAACACTAAATATTCTAGTAATTTCATCTTGTGCCAAGGAACATTGTCCTTCTTCATTGATTTCCATATTCTGCTTATGTTCATCTATTCGTGTCTTCTATTTACTCAAATTAAATTTGTGAACGTTTCTGCGTGTACAAAATATTTTCGTAGCATCTAGTACACGGAATTCCAGGAATTCACCAGTGCGAATCTTGTGTGGATTTACTTCACCTGTATAGATGAATCGAGGCAAGGGGAGTCATTCGGGTCTTGTCGATCGTGCAGTTAAGACGTATTGACTCGTATTGTGCATAACATATTAATTGCGCAGTATTTCCACTCGTATTCTGCTGCCTTTACATACTATTATTAGGTTTGCCTTATTTACATTCCTTTATTTATTAATTTGTTACAATGAATTTAAATAATTTAAATTATTTCTTGTTCTTTCTTCATCGGTCGTGAATGTCGAGTTATTGATAGCTTATGTTATTAACTTCTAACATCTCTGTTCATTGTGTTTGCTGTAAATCCTATGCATTTGTTTTAAATTGTTTGTTTTCTTTTGTACAGTATAATAATTTGTGTAGTATAATAATTGGATGCCATGTTGATTAATCGTCGATTTGATAGCTTTATTTCACTTATTACACACACACACACACACACACACACACACA
>CAJDYZ010009251.1:6473-32461 GCA_903986555.1 Heterotrigona itama
GTCGTCGGGCTGTTCAACTTGTCGGGAGTTTCGCCGAGGCTGGTCGCGTTCGCCACCTCGCTGGGATCGCTTCCGCTTCGCCTCTGTATACTGGGTAGTTTGGAAACGTGTATCGTTCCGAGTCTGTGGTAGCTGGTCAGCTGAATTCCTTCTGCAAATGAAGAATTCCATGCTGCAATGGTCGGTTGCTACAATCGAAAGAGAGAGAGAGAGAGAGCAAAGCAGATACCTGAATCGTTAGCGACGTCTCCACGCAACGAGTATCCACCGCGTCCGCTCGAAGAGACGACGTTTCCGAAAGGAAACACAGGCAGCACCGAAGGTGCGTCGATGGTGGCCGACAATGGTGGCACACTCGGTGTTCTACGTACCGTTTCTTTGCATTTGCATTCGTTTGGCAATTGGTGGAAAACTGACACAAAGTTTGGCACGGTAACAGTACTTAAAATGTAAAACACGATTAAGATGTGTGTGTACAGGTGGCTGTTGAGTCGGCGCGGAAAAGCATAACAACGACGTCTTACTTTGTGCTTACGGCTGCCAGCGGCGGAGGCGAGGCATTCTCCGGCGTCACGGAATCCAGCGAGTCGGGCGTGGCGCTACGTGATCTCGTTCCAGTGCTGGATGCCTGCACAACAATCGCACGTGTGTCAACTCTCTCTGTATCTCTCTCTCTCGCTCTTGTTCTTCATAGTTTAGTAATTCGTACCTCCACGTCTTTAAAGACGTCCCTGATGTCTGGCTTGCGAACGCGTTGCCGTTGGTTGAAACGCTGCTTCACCGTGTGATTCAACGACTTAACGCGACGTTTCACCGCTTCGGCCTGTGCCCGCGACAACGGGCGCAACGCTATGCCCAACTCGTCCGGCTGGACCTCTCTTCCAGCCTTCCACGCCTCCGTCAGCTGTCCCAAGCCGGCTGTACGCAACCATTCCGCTTCCTCCTCGCCATCTTTGCAAGCCAATTTCAATTATTTCTCGCGCCACTGTCGCCACAAATTCCAAATCAAATAACGAGAGAGGGACGAAAGAGAGAAGAGAGGAAAAAAAAACACGTACCGTCGTAATTGCGTGGACATTCCTCTTCCAGGTAATCATCCAACAACTTGGTCTCTTCCATCATTTTTTCATACTCCTCCCAATAGTCCAAAAGATGGTTGTCACCCTCTATGTACGTAGTTGCCTGCGCTCTCTCCATGGTTCGCACTTTAGAAAGATACCTGCCGTTCAATAGTCTGCGACTCGAAAGTTTTTCCCCTGGATATCTGGAAAAAAGAGGGAAAATGGCGAAAAGACGTTCAAACATTCTGAGATAATTCGCAGAGTTATTTCGATCATGGCGGTTCTCGATTCTATCGAGAAAATCGTTCTCGAGACGACGTACGTGAGTGTGTTTGTCGGACACAAGTCACCTCTTTTCGAGAAGTTTGTAATCCGCTTTCCCAAAGTGGAGCACAAATCGAATTAACATGAACGAGGAAGTGTCGCCGACACGTTCGAGCGGCCAGTGTTGAAAGAAAATGGCACGAGACGCGAGTAAACAAGAATACAAGCGCACGTACGCACCTAGCGAAAGATGCATGTTCGTGTTTGTCACACGACTACACACGCCCCCGTACACATGGAGAATGAAATCGCGGACGTCGAACGCGACTGTGCCTCTTAACCTTCACGCGTGGTGAAGAAATTTACGAACGAAATACGTACGTTCGTTCGCCAGCGGACGCGATCCGTGAGTGTCCTTCATTTCGCTTGCCATTTCGTTCTCCAAAGTACGATTAACCAAACTGACAGTGGCTGATCTGAACCCCCGAGGAAGAAGAAACCGCGTACGAATTTATGATCTGAGAACTCGAGTATTACTCTATTACGGACGGAGTGAGTTTTACGCGCGTTTTTAGTTTTGTAGACAACACGTTCGGATCATCTGCCACTTCTAACAACAAGAACCAACGACGCACAACGCGAGCTTCTGCATCGCGCCCATCTCGCGGAGAGAATCGCGCGCGACTCGTTGCTCCGAGCACCACATAACTCCGAGCACCTTCGTTTCCCTCCGAAACTTTAACCACACTTTAACCACGGACCTCCGCGTCTCTCTCCGTCTCTCTAAATAACTTCCCTCGACTTCAGGCCGATTTCACTTACGTTGAGAATAAGAAACGCGAGAACGTGCTCCAGCAACTTGACAACCTGTTGCTGACGCATACCGTTCCCACGCACGTACCAACACACACTTTCGCATTGCGATATCGCCGTTTTACTAGCCGACACCCGCGCCACCGATAGCTCGCGCCATCTGCTTAGCTTGTTATGCTTTCAACCATTGACTAATTGCACAACAAAGACATCGTATCTATCACGTGGCTTGCCATCGAAACATACGTACCCATGCAGAGTGTCTCAATGCGGGTGGAAGCACAGTTGAGTAAGAGGTGATTCTCCGTCAAGGAAGGAGTAAAATTTAATTCGTTTTTCTTTCCAGGTGAAAAGCTTTGTTCGAGCTTTTTTTCTCTTTATTTATTTACTCCAAACCAATCGTAAAATAGAGTTGTCTGTCACTAAGGAACTGTATTTTTATATTATCGCTTCGATTTCTTATATAGTTAATTCGTTAATTATTTGCGATTAGTGAAAACTGTCTCGCTAAGGGCATGCTGATGCCATCTATCGACAATCATCGGTACTAACGAAAAATTTTGAGAAAAAAAAAGTTTGTTCGGAAAATTTACTATGCGACCAAAGTCGAGGGTATAATTTTGAAAAAACGATCGTAACAATTTGCAGATTAAACTCCTTGATCAGTTTCTTTTGCAAATTGATCGCAAATGAGCATGGTGCTGTCATCTATCGTGATTGTTCAGAACGATCTCCCGAGACAAGATACGTGCTGCCATCTGTGAAATTTTTCAGTTTTGACTTTTTACTTTCAGCCACAGTCAAGATTGTCTTAGATGGCAGCACCATCTCAGCAGTAGATTTATTTTCACCATTTCACCGCTACGTGGCGCTAGCATTTCACATGAATCCATGAATTTTCATTTGCAAAAAAAAATGAATTAATAGGATTAATTTTTAAACTTTTTTAGTTGTCTTTTCAGAAATTAGACCCTCAACTTTCTTCCTATAGTTTTTATTTATCCTGCAATGTGCACGTAGAAAGATTTGAAATTTCTATTCAATAAATAACGAGGTTTGAATAAGCACTGGTTTGAATAATTGCAAGTTAGAAGTAATTTTTCAACTTTTGTAGCAAGAGTAAGAATAAGATAGAGCAATACTTCTTTACAAATGCATAATTCTTTTATTTATTCCAAACTATTGTCACATAACCAAATACATATCTTTGTTGTCTCCGGAAAGACACGATTTCAGAAAATGAAGATATATCTTATCTTTAAGGTAAGAGTACTCCGATTTAATCTGGTGAACATCCGAAAGTTATCGATAGAACATCATGCAGAGGACTGATAAATTAAATGTAAATCCTGTTCACTAGCACATTCTTGATATATGTGTATATTTCCATTCAACTTCTATTAGCACGATTACCCCATCCTCTTCTATGCGTATCTTTGTATTCATCCATGGCACGTAATTGTCTCAAGGTCTCCGGATCATCTGTTTCGATCATTTCTTCTTTTTTAACGTCTTCTTGCTCCTCGTCCATTTCGCTTCTGTTTGCCAAATCTTGCAGACATCTCGAATTTGTTTGATGCTGTTGTTGCAAGGGACCCGGCCAGCTAAAAGAGAAATAAATTGAAAGATTTATTCAAAGAGAAACTAATCTTCGACAGTTGAAAGTACGATCTTCTACTTACTCTCCATCTTTCACGCGTTGTTCGTAAAATTCTTGTACGGTGAGAACAGGTAAACTAGGATAACCAACTCCAAACACTTTCTTCTCGACGTCATTTCGGGTAATAATGATCGGTCGTAACTTTGGCGGGGACGGTTTACGTTTCTGCGAAACGTTCTGGGCAGACATGGTTTCAGCCTTTCCCACGTTTTTCATATGCTCCAAAATTGGTTTCTCGGCTGCCAACGAGTTCAACTCTTCTATCGTCAGGTTCACGTACAATTTTATAAGAGTTACGAAATAATCTCTTTTAACTTCGTCGTCAATGTTTGGGTCGGACAGACTTTTCCTCAATATCTCCAGACGTGATTCCAACTGTTTTTGCTCTTTGAACCTCTGCAGTTTCGTGTTTCGCCGATTTACCTGCAATATGTAAATAGTAGACAGTGTGTAATGCAATAGGTACGCTGCATCGTAATAGAGAATTATCGTTTCGAAATGAACGAATGACACGCTTACCATCTCAGTAATCAGCTCCGCGTTCGTTCGAACTTTCGTAGATACGCTTTCGTTCTCGCGTTCCGGTTTAATCTCCGGTATCTCGATGTCGGTCAAACCGTAAGCCTTAACGCGTTTCAAAAAGTCCACGAAATAAATCTCGGCTACGTTAACGATGTTCATTCGGTCATCTGTATTACAAATTTTCGTAGTGAGTGTACCAAGGAACGCTGGCAGTAAAAAGTATTTGACGTTTTCTGTAGCCACTTCTTCGAAACTTTCGTTCTGGCTAAACATATCGACTATGGAGACTAGCCTCGTAGCTTCTTCTAACATATTCATGGCTCGTCTGATATCAGACTGACATGTAGCAAGAAAAATAGAAAGACATGTATTACGCGTGTACATGGGACGACTACAAGCTATTTGCGCGTTGATATTTGAGAATGACGTTCAATTCAAGCGCGGAATTTCTAAAAAAAAAAACAGGATATTCCCGCTAAAAGTTTAGGTTTGAGAAAGGAATCTTTTGAACAATTACGCGCATTTGCATTGATAACCAGTACCTGAACTTTGGAACTGTTGGTAGGTTCGTCTGTTTTATTGATGTTATTAAACAGCTCGAAAGCTTTGTCGAATAATTCCGATAGCGTGGATGCATCTCTCCCGTTATTTTCCGAACTCGATGGATTTTCTTTCGACATAGCTAGCATCCGGAAGATGTTTTGACAGCCGTCGCGAATATGTAACCAAGATCGAAGAGGTTACGTACGCAACACGTTTGTACGAGGTTTAGTGTCTGAAGTTACCGACAGAGCGCTACCGACATCGATAATAAAAACTCGATGTGTCGATATATTTGGCGGGTTGACTCGAAACATTTCAATTTGAAAACATTCGCTGTCACAAGACACAAATAAATTGAACACTTTTTTAATCTCAATCTTTTTGATCTGTTCTTCTTCTCTAGTTTTCATTTTATTTCCATTACGATTACACAGTTTCCCTTGCTAGTAAACGTAAATACAGAATAAATCATTTTTTCCAACTATTTATATACATGATTATCCAATTACCTTGTTGAAAGTCGCGTTTAAAATAAATAGCCGTATTTTCCATGTTTTATAAAAGAAAAAAAAAAGAAAGAAAGAGAGTAGATGACTGTTTTGATACTAGACCATGTTTTGCGAATAAATTGTTGCATCAATTCATAATTGTTACGAATGAGTGAAACGTTGATTTTATGTAGATTTTACAATTATGCCGGCGGGTATAACTTTAGAAAAGCTTCCACGAATTGAGAATTCACGACGCACAGTTTGTGATTTCTTGCGATCAAATTCGATTGCATCTCGGAGCATTTTCAGCTACTGCGATAATGCTTTGCATTGTTTACAATTTTCCATTCGTTCGTCAAACTCCTCTATTTGAAGCGTCATTTCGAAAAATTTGTACTCATCGTGAATGTTTCTAGTGGCAGTGCGTAGTATATTGTGAGGGCTGGCACCTGGTTCTTTCGTGGAAAGAAGAGAAACAGTTCGGTTAGATTTGATTGTACAACTGGAAATGGAAACAAAAGGAAACAAATGGAAACGCGCTTACTTATTGCAAGATGCGCGGACAGCGCGGTTTTATCCAGCGAGAGTGCCCAGATGCGAAGATTGTGTACCTTGACCACACCTTCGATTTGCATGAACGTGTTTTCCACTTGGGAATACTCCAATCCTTTCGGAATTCCTTCCATTAAGACGTTCATCACGTCCTTGATTATCGCAACGGTAGTTAATATAACCAGCAGTGAGAAAAGGAAGGTGCAAATCGGATCGACAATGCTCCAGCTTGGCTGCGTATTAATTTCGCATTCGTGAGAGAACACAACATCGCGTACAAGTATGCGTGCAAGTATGCAAGTATACCTTGAAATAAATGACCAATGCCGCAACGAAGACACCTACGCTTTGTATAAAGTCTCCTAAAACGTGAATGAAAGCAGCGCGAACGTTGATATTCCTTTTATCGCGGGAAAGATCTTCCTCGTCGATTTTCTCGCTCTCTATATTTCGATTCGAATTGTGCGAATCGTGTCCGTGACTGTGACCATGCTGATGCAGCGATAAACCCATCCTGCAACACGAAAATTGGGCCGATGCTAAAACTTAAAATGTGTGTATTACACATCTTGCGTTGCAGGTGCGATCGATTTAATCTCACAAGCTCTCGAACGATCGAAATTGTTCCGATTGAATATAATGTATATCACTAACACTAGATTTACCGCAACGCCAACAGCAGAGGTGATCAGCATGACGGTGCTATTTAATTCGAAACTTTTGTGAATTACTCTCTCGACTGCTAGGTAGAAGAGAATTCCAGTAACCACCCATATTAATAGCACCGATGTCAAGGCTCCTATTACCTGTGAAAGAAACGACGAATGTTAAGAAAGAAGAAGAGACAATGGTAAGAAGACGAGGTAATGGTAATTTGAATTTTGGAAAAGCAAAGTATTATCCTACCTCCGCTCGATACCAGCCAAAGGGCATTTTTTTCGTGGCTGGCCTGTTCGCCACCCATATCGAGAACAAGGAGATCATAAACGATGCAAAGTCGGTTAATAAGTGAGCAGCGTCCGTTGCGATGGCCAAACTATTCGACAGCACTCCACCTGGAAAGTCAAGGAGCGATCAAGTTTCGTCAAGCGTTCCGTTCCATGATATATTCGTTCAATGATAGAAACTGATCGTATATTCGTTTTAATTCTTAGCTAGGATAATAGATAATTTTCTCATGAGCAAATACGTATATATCGTATGCAAGTATTTCACTCGTATATGTCTATGCGTGATGTATTACCTACGATTTCTGCTATCATAAAAATTACGCATAGCGTACTAGCAAGCAGTAATTTCTTTCTTGCCTTTTTATCGATCTCCTCGTTTCTTTCTCTGTGACAATGGTCTTCGGGCGCAGCTGACAAAAAAGAAAAAAAAAAATGACGAAGAATACTGAGACTGAGATTAGGATAAATTGTTTCTCAATCGAACGAACGAATTGATCTGGGGCAGAGGTTATGTTCTCTCGGAGATTCTTACCGAATGAAGTTTGTTGAAGGTCGGTAGCGGCATTGACAACTGCTGCAGCAGGTGTTGTTTCCTCGATCGACGTAACACCTTTCGCGACGGTGCAACAGCCGGAAAGCTTGCCGTGCACGCAAAAGATCACCTTCCTCGACGAGGTCTCTTCGTTCTCATCGATCTCGTTGTTATTCGGTGGAATGCTCGTCCCATATCCGTACACGGCCTTGTCCTTGAACCTAGAACCAGTAAACAAAAGAACGATCGATTGGTTTCTGTCTCTTTTGTCACGCGCGTGCGTTATTGCATAGCACGCTCGTGCACGCGATGGTGGAGTTGACGAACGATCGTGATGATCACGTACGCGATCGATTCCGTGGAAATGAATTGTGCCGGACTCGTAATACATTGCGGTATCCCCTCGATCTCGTCATATTCCATACCGTTACCGTCAATTTTTGCTCCCGTGGTTACTCTGGTTACTTTGCACGCGATACCAATTATATAATCAAAGCTAAGCTATCCTCAAGAAACACGCTGGTCCGTAACGTTCTCTTCTTTGCCTTTGTTTTCGTTCACGCGGAAGATAACTGCGAACGAAGGTTAATGATTACAACCGAATTTATTATCGTGTCGCCGTCACGTTGTTGAATTGTTTCTACAACAATTTCCATCGTACATAATCAACGTCCACAGTGTGTTTCTCTCGTTAAGCAAATGATCTCGAGGAGAGATCCAACAGGAGAGAAAAGACGAAAAAGGAAGACGAGCCAGTGAGAGACCAGAGGTGTTCAACGCGGTTTTTAAAGCGGTTTTAATCTCGCTTTAACGCGAGATCTGTGTCAGACGTGTCTCTCGACGCACTTCTATCGTAAGAAGAAAAATTTCACTGTGTAGAATGTGTAGAAGATAGATGCAAGTAATAACAAAATCTCTCCCTCTTACTTCTGAAAAGCCTAGTCCAATCCACATTTTTTTATTTACACGTATAACGTAAGCAGGTATATCGCTAATGAATGTTTACGATCGTTATCAGTTATTTGTATAGATCGCGATATATATATATTTTTCTCTCGATTTCCTTTCAATTAGAAATGGCTCTAGAGATTGCCGCCTAAAATTCGAACAGATCGTGCGAGATAAAACGGTGATTAGAACGATTGCGACGCGATTCCACGATAAAGTGGAAACGTGAGATCGCGCATAATCCTCTCAATTCTTAACGATCGTTATCGTTTCACACGTATCTCGCAATACGATATCGTCGAGGATGTCGATGCGACGTGCGCATTCGTCATGTCTTTATTCATAGGAATATCTCTTGTCGACGATAATGCCGTGTGCAAAATCGTCCAAATCGGGCGAACAATAATACAATATGTAGGCAAACGCGATATCCAAAATCGTCAACGTACGCCACGTAATTGCGTGTTTGATCGCGCGTAATGCATCTTTTAGTATCGATCAACGATACTAGAATGAACAAGCGTTAATTAAGCGAACAAAACTAAAATTTTTACGTAACAACATACGTCTGTTTACTTGCGTATTTGGTTTTTCAATTAACTCCAAGTTTTGATATCTTGCACTACAACAGTGATAGACGCGAACGCAGTTAAACGTGATCGATAGCACCTGAATGTAAATGTCTTTAAATCTTATTTCGCCTCGGAATCGACAATGCGACAGATCTTGAACAAAAATCCATTCACTTGTAATAATATATTAACTTATTCTTATTCATTAGTATCATTAGTTTCGGATACGATCTCAAGTTCGATTTCATCGCTAAAGATACACGAGCATCTAGAAATAATATGAGAGAAAGAGTAAAGGAGATAATCGAATAATAATTACCGGGAAATCAGAGAAAATTGTACGAGTTTGATGGCAGAATCTCGTGAAAGCGTGCGACAGACAGATCGAATATTTTTCTTGACGATAGAATGTGAGTTGAGAGATTAAGTAAAAAAAGAAGTATCTGACAGTTAGTGATGCAAGTACGCTGTACTTGTTACCGATTTCTTCAACGAAAAAAAATATATTTGTGGTGAAAATCGCGAACCCGGGATGGGTAATGGGGATCTTTACAAAAAAACGATCGAACAAACGTGTACGCTAGGCGACGACGCGACGCGATCCGTTGAATTTACTCGGTGGGGGGAAAGTGGGGAGAGCTGGATCCGATCCGATTCGATCCGATCGAATTCGAAAGGACGTGGTCGAACTCACAGCTTGATCCTTTCGTCGTCCATGATCCTCGTGCAGGACGGTTGCGTGTACGTGCGAGCAGCGCTGATCGTAATGTGCAACCAGATCAATCCACCGTTTGATAGATCGATCGAAAAGTAAGGTGAAGAAAAGCGAAAGGGGAGGAAAGGAAGACGCGTGGTCGCAACGCGACGCGGTGAAAACGACGGAGCGATTCGATTCGATTCGATTCGATTCGATGCGATGCGATGCGATGCAATACGATGAAAGACGATGCAAAGCGAGACAAGGCGAGGCGAAGTGAGACAGGACAAGACAAGATAAGGCAAATGAAGGCGAACAGAAGGCGCGACGCGAGTACAATCGAAGAAAGTCGTCAAGTGTGTTAAATCCTCGGCCAATCGGGAAAACGTGAATGGATCCGACGCGTGTCACCAATTACACCAACAACGCAAACCGTTTGCCACTTCATCCCGTCTTTTAGCAGGAAACCCACTGTCCGGTCTCGTCCGTTTGTTTTACCAGATAGCTTAACTCTCGATCAGTTTCTTCTCGTCTTTTTCTCTCTTTTCCTCTCGCTCCTTTCCTCGCCTTGTCCTTCTCTATTCCCTCCCCCACTCCTCTCTCTCTATCTCTCTCTGTCTCTCTCTCTGCTTCAAAATCGCTCTCTACCGATTTCCTTCCCCTCCTCCTCGCATTGCCCCCACCTTTCTTTTCGCTTCCTCTATCTGTTTCTGCCTTTCAAATTCCCTATCTGTTTGTCATTCACTGTCTCTGTCGTGTAGCTTCATGGAATCGCGTCTCGTTCCGTTGTTTCTGTTATTTCCTGGCGTTGCGTTGATCGTTTCCAATCGCGATCGCAGTAATAGACGATCACACAGCCCTTTGTAATTTCTGCCTATTACCGACACGATCGTCCGATCGAAACCTAACCTAAACCTAACCATCGATCGTTTGCTCGGATGGAATGAAAAACAGTCCCGCGATTTCTCCTTGCCCATGAGATTGTTCTCTCTTTAATTTCTTCTCTCTACAATCTACAATGATTACGACCATCGATGAGTTTATTTATCGATAAAACGATTCGTAGACGCAGGTTTAGAAGAACATACTTGTGATTTGTCTGCGACTTTCTTTTCGACGTCTGAGAATTGACGATCGTTTTACCAGTTAATTACTTCTATAAAAGAACATAAAGCAAGAGTTCGATTTTTTGTAACTGATATTCTTAAAATTCAAAATCATTTTTATAAAAATTCGCATAAATGGAAATGGTACTTGAACAAAGTCAAGTATTCCATTTTCCGCGTTCCATTTTTTTTACTGTATTTAAAATACAAAAGAATACTAATTGTAAGTAGAGGAAGCAAGAAAATATATTTCTGTGTACGTAATAAAGAATGTGTTTAGTCTTCCCTTTCTTCCTTTTTTCGCTTGATTTTTGCCGCAAGCGAAAAGACCCGGAAATAAAAGCGAGCCATTATTACGAAAGGCACCATATGTGGTTCTGTGCTAATAACGTGAGAGCAACGGTGCAACTATTGTCTCAATGGCATTACCATGATGAAAAAAAAATCATTATATCTGGATTGTACGAAAATCTGAGTAGTTCCATTCGCATGAAGATTGAAAGCCATTGCATGCAAAATGTATTATTACTAAAAATAACAAAAATTAAAGGAATGAAGTGACTAGCCTTCGCGTCGGAAATGAAGAGCCAATGTGAACACTTGCCCGACAAGTTAGTTGTCTCGTCAATCGACCGCCCCTTACAAATATTTTCATTGTAAATATAATTATAAATATAGACGTACATAAAAGCCTAAAATTCTGGTGAACGTTGAAAAACAGAATGAAATTACGTACGACGTGCAATTGCTCCGTATAGTTTTTATCCATTCTTGCCTTTTTCTATTAAAAAGTACGAATCTTTCTCTTGAAATAATGCGAATAATGCAACATATAAAACGTGATACACGCGAAGGAGCTTGGCTCAAGTGTGCAACGCACGATCTATCGCAACACTGTGATATATATAAAATCTATTCTTTATGAATCAATCAATCGATCCAATATTGATGTTCATCGACAAAAGTAGCCAAAGATTTCGTACATGAAATCGAACATTTCCTTGTTCTATGTGTAAGTGAAGACACATTCATTCGTCGAAGGAACACGTGTATGTGTAAAAAGTACCTTACAAACGTTACAAGTTTATTTCTTACAACTATAAAGTAGACATTACAAAATCACATGTTATCGGCACGGACATAGTTCCCCGTCTACAATTAACTACTAGAATATTACGATAACCACGGCGTTCAGCTCCAAATGACTGAATTTCAAGTACAATCAGTTCACGATGCGATCCATTTTGCCTTGCAATTTGCAATATTTTGACCTTTAAAAAAAAAATCATGCGCCACTGCAATAACGTGCTTACGAATATTGAGACGATTCATTTAGTTTTGGAAAGTTTTTCATAAAATTCTTCCTTCCGAAAAGTGAAAATTCATTCTTCGTATCATTTCTGCTTAGAGTTCTTCATGCTTCGCAAAAGCTTCCATATCTTCGAATGTTTCTAAAATCAGAAAGAGTAAGAAGAATGGGTAAAAAAAATTAATTTCATAACAAAGTAAACGTTCGTAAAACGTTGCTTGTTATTATCGATCGATACCATTTTCTTCCTTCTCCGTTTGTCTATTCTCGTTTTCTAGCTTCAACTGCAAAGCTTTTATTTCTTCGTCGTAACCTATCCATTCCGGTAATATACGTACGGCAGCTTGTAATTTTGCTTCTTTAGTCATTGGATTGTTACACTGCGCGATACAACGATCAAACGTCATTAAAGGTTAAATTGATATTAGAAATGTATTGTCAGCTGTATGAAAAAAATCTACAATATAAACTCTGTTTACCAGATCTATAGTTTTAGCATATCTCTTGGATTCATCGTCGCACCAAGTCTCGCACCATAGCCACTCCTGTGGCAATGTTTTAATAGCTACTTGATGGATCATATTATTGGGAAGATCCTAAAATGACACGGTATTTGTAACTATCACGTATTAGTTAATCAAATCAATTCGATGTTACTATCAGTACTGTCGTACGAACTTGGTCCAAATTGGCCAAACTATTAGGATCTTGACTCAGTGCTTGGTACTGTCCTCTCAAACGATCTCCGGCTGCGATGCGTCGGAATCGCTTCAAGTCTACCACGTACAGAGCACTAATGTGATAAGAACGTCCCTGTAAATGATTCCGCCAGTAACCTTGCTTCCAAAATCTAAAGCCGTCCATTTCCTTTCTGCTGTCACAAAATGGGGTGTACGCATATGGTGCGCCGCCGAGATCCATGGTGGCTAATTCTTTTAAATCAGCTCTTACAACCTAGCAGCAGCAATCACAAACGTATATAAACGTATGAAACTGTATAAAAACGTAAGTGCATGATTTTCATACCTGATCAGCATCGACGAATATTATCTTCTTAACGTTTAACGGAAACAACACGTCTAAAAATAGTATCTTGTAGCCCCATATGGTCCTTTGTTTTTCAGTCTGTTGATGGAGCCAACGAGGCCATTTGTACTGTACTAATTCATATTCGAAACCGTATTCTTTTGCCATGTGCGGTAAAAAATCCTACAATTAAAAAAAAAAAAACATTTAGCTTGATCGACAGCGTCCTTGCGTACTTACAATCGTGTTTGATTTATTTATCAATTTCGCTTTAGAAATGTAAATACGCTTACTTTCAGCGTTGGTGAGAGATAATTCTTCAAGAACCAAAATTTGACGGGACTTTTCGTATGCTTTATAACACTCAACATCATAATTTTCAAAAATCTTTCGTACAAGTGTCCAGAGGCTAAAGAGAAGATATTTAACTTTTCATCCTGATCGTCGCTGTCTTCTGTTGTTGTAAATGTCCTAATTTCGAAGAAAGCAATCAAATTAAGAAACGTGCTTTCGTTGAATTTCAGGAAGATAACGCGATTAAAAGATCGTATCACATAATACTGTATTCAAATGTACAATGCTTAAAACGTTTAAAATGTGAAACGGTTGGTAAAATAATTATGTATCTCTACGTTATTACGGACGATATGCGATATACGATTATACGCGTATAATGTTTAAATAGTTGTTGAACGCTTACCAAAATTTGGAAAAGCTAAAAAGAGAGAGAGAGAGGATAAATAGAAATTAAAATTGGAGAATCGCCTAATGACGTATTAAAAATATTTCACATTTCTACCTATGATTAGCGCAAACGCGAGTTTGAAATTATTCCAAAAAGGCGTAATCGACGCACAACCTATAGGAAAAGGAACAGCACAAGTTTTAATTACCTAGAGATAGAGTTCCACAAGCCAGAACTTTTATCATCTTCCGATAGAAGATCCACTCCCACCTTGTCCGGTTTCTTGGATACTTTGACTTTCAACACGTGGCTTCTTAAAGAACTTATCACAACTTTCACGTCGTTGGCGTTCTGCAGAACATCTTGACCACCGATAGTTGTGAAATCATAGATTTCCGCCGACCTTCCTTGTCGAAGACGCAACACCCATTCGCCTGGGTTAGCTTTCAACTGAAAATATCCCAGGTTTGCCATTACTATGGTGTCCACCATTAACGGTTGCTTTTCTGTCCCCAGTGTGATTTGTAATCCACGAGGTGGGTTTCCGATTACTGCTTCGAAACAATGACCTTCGAGTAGCAAATGTTCTAATTCGAATTCGCTGCAACAACGAATAGCAAATAAATAAATACACTTTAAATACATCTTCTTCCAGCGTGATTCACTCACCTGTGCACTCCAATTGCGACATTGTCCAGCTTTATGTTGTCTAAATCGTAAACGCTCCTGACTACTTCCACCAACCAATTTTCTGGTGCGTGAATGTATTGTGTCAAAAGAGACGAAGTTGGTAATTTTGTAAATTTCGCCATAGCGCCGTTGACACGTCCATCAGGGGAGAATTGTAATTGAGGTTCGAATACGAAGCGATAGAAACTGAAATAACATAAATAAAATACGCAGGTATTAATTTAATTTTGCATGAAATTGAATCAATGCCTATGTTACTACCTTTTCAACGGCATATCGCTATTTTTGTCCAAACAGTTTAAAAACACTTTAACGTTACAGTTCAGAGACTGTTGAAGCGTCTTCAAAATCGGTCCCAATTTTTGAGCGCCGCGAGATACTGGATCGACAATAGCGATTAAGTTAAATGCCACTTCGTCCGGATTCGTTGCTGGAACCTTTATGGCACTAGATGTATTAACAATTAAAACGTCAGAAATTGTGTAATTGTTCAGTTCTTGCTCGTTAAAAGTATTCTTTTTTTATCATTATATCGGACTCCTCACCTGTATTCATCGCCGTGGAATGGAACGTGAAATCGACTTCGTGTTTGAGGATGCGATGCTAACAAGGATGTAATTTTCATTATCATATCATCGGTGATTTCGCTTCTTTCTGCACAAATGATCAACAAAATGTTATATCGGTTTTATATCACATGCGTATATTACCACTACAAGATTAACTTTCGTACCATACTCGTCATTTTCCAACAATTGTCCCTTTATCAATTTCTTGAACAATTTATCGTCATAGGTACTTTGACTGAATCTTTCCAACAACGAAAAATCTTCGCTTGTAAATTCTTCGCCGTCATCTAAAGGACCGATTAATCGTCCATTGCACACGATCGCTCTAGCTCCTTGTTCTAGATTTAGTACCGTTTTGACGTATCGACGATGTATAAACAATTCATCGGCTTGATTTTTCAATCGTTCTTTCACAGCCTCTTCCTAATTTTACGACAGCTTGTTAAATATCTGTTAGTTTTGGCAAATTTTTTGGTAAAAAAAAAAAAAAAAAAAAAAAAAATAATCACCTCCACGTCAATTTTGCCGTCTCTAGCAACATCTTCCTTAATTATGTTACGAATGAACCGTATAGACTTCTCTACCGGTAGACTGTGCAATGCAGCTAAAACTATTTGATTAATGTCAATCGTATCATCATCATCATTAGTATTGACGAGCGGATTAACGATTACAGTAATTCTGACATCTGCATTTGACTCCTGAATCATAATTAATCGTTCGTAATTGAGTATTTCACAATCACAATTGTGTTTAAACATTAATGAAAATAATTTATTTGCTTACTTTATTGTATAACTATGCATATAAGCAAATACGAGAAATCACTTACTATGTATTCAAGTGCCTCACGTAATAAACATCTGCCTTCTGGATCATTTAAATTTGCTACAATCCAAAAGGTGTATAAATGATGCACACTTGTACGACGTGGTACGTACATGTAACGCATTTTGTTCATCAACCAGGTTGATAAATCTTGGGGACTCCATTTAGCGTAATCTTCATCGTTTGGTATACTGCCAACTAAATTCAACCAAGTGTGTTTCTCTGGTTTTAATATTCGTTCGTTTAAGCTGTAACAAGCGAATAAAGACAATCAGTTTTCGATCGTTTTTGCCTAAATAGATATAATTACTTTCCACAATTCGTACGACGACGAATTAAAACGAACTGAAATTCTAAGGATCATATGTGCGAACGAAAATCTCGTACCGAGGCATAACATTCGGCTGATTCATGATATAATCGACTACATCGTCTCCTTCGGTTATTTCTCCTCGGTATACTGCTTTTTGCAATGCAGGCGTCTGCGACATGATGGTAGATAGAACAGCTTCTTCGAATGAATTGGCATTCAATTGATCAGATGACAAAGGTACGCCATTTAACAAGGCTTGCGGGAATTTTTTAAAACCAGACCGCTTTACAAAGTCATTAGCTAAGTGACGCCCTACGTCATATTCAGATTCTTCACCAAGGATATAATTTATGTTAGCAGATGAATCTTGCACTTTTATTGCTTTCTTTACGTCCTCTACGTCCGCATCATCTGGCCCAATGTAATTTCTTAACTAAAACGATGTATCATGTGTTATAAATATTGTTCATTTCATGTATGTGATTAGTGAGACTGCACAATGAATGATCAAATACCATAAGGCCTTACGTCTATCAGAAATTGCAAAGCATGTTCCGATCCTTTAGTTTCCACGAAGTAATGAAATGCATTGTTAACGGCGATACTAGGGTCACTCAATCCAGTTATAGACGTATCGTAATTCGTTACAAAAACGAAACCTACTCTTAATGGTGCAGAATGTAAATATAAAGATTGTGCTAACGTTAGCAAAGAAGTGGATTCTCCGCTTAGAGGATTGATAATTAATACCTATTGAAGTATATAGGTTTTAAATACATTTGTATCTATGCAAATTGTAATAACTTTTGATCGTTGATGACGTGTACAAACCAAATTGTATAAATTTCTCCTAATATTTCTAAGCATTCCAGGAAAGGTTGGTCTTAGTAATTCTGTTAACGACGACGACCATCTCGCATAAGCTGAATCCTGTTCGATATCGTTTATCCAGTTTATTGCTGAATCTCTTATATCCATTGCAAATTCTTGTTTATCCATGTTAGTAGATAAATCCAAAGCCAGCAGTGTGCTCATCTCTTTATTACTAAATCCTACAAATGATTTCGTTATAGTTCATTTAACGAGTATTTGACGAGTTATTCCTAATAACACAGCATTCGTCGTACCGATCTTACGAAGAGATTCCATTACTCTTAATTCATTTCTTAATGATTCGAGGAGACTGAGAACATCTACTGCTTCTAAATCGAAAAATAATCCATTAATAAAAAGCGCGGTATCTGTGGGTTGTATATTTAAGCTTGTAGAAAACATCGCTTGATTGAGTTTCATTTCTTTCTTCATTTCGTTGTTCACTTTTGTTCTAATCAGAGATTTCGCCTTCAAAAAAGTTAAATATTGACATTAATAAATGACATTGAATAAAACGAACTAAAACTACAAAATGACCATGATGCGATTATTAATGCTATAAAAGTATATTTACTTGCATTGGAAAATTTTGTGAAATATCTGTTAAAACGTTAATGGCCTCGTTTGTAGGAGAGTTCATTATTCTTTCGGCTGCTTGGTGACTTAATTCTTGAAATTGCCACACTTTTAAAGCACCAATTTCATGACTAGTTTCAAGCAAATGAATTTGTAATTTATCCAGCTCTGATTGCTTGTCAGGAAACAATTTTCTAAAATGATTGTATCAGATTATGGAAAATGAAGGGAAAAAGATGAAAGAGAGTAAATACAGAACTAATTACTTCTTTAGAATTAACATTAGCATGGAAATAAAACCTAAATGTATATTAACAATATATCCACCTTACTTTAATGTTACAAAATTAATTCCATCTATTTCTTCCATGCTGTCGTTTGTGGTCTCTGAGTCTTTTCCTGCATTATCTTTGATATCTGAATCATCTGTTGCCTTATATTCAGTAGACTTCATCTGCAATTCTACCCCATATCCTGATAAACGTACATTTTTGTCTGATCTATCCTGTATAATTCATAATAAAAAAAATTTTTTATAAAGTGAAATAGCTTGTTACAACTTGTTGCAAAGTCAAAGAAATTAAACTTATTATTATATTAAATACAGCTATGATACCTTTAAATAATGTCGCAAAATGTAATTAATTCCTTTGGTTTCTGCAAGGTTTTTTAATTTATTATGAAAATCTGAGAATTTTGGCGTTCCTATCTGACCATACAATATAATAATTTTTTCTGGTTGTTGAGACGCGTGATAACGATGATCCACACTATAAGTATCTGAATGTAACCAAGTATCCTGTCAAAATAAATGACCCAATACATATAATTGAAATTAATTGACACGTACATACATGTGTATCACCTACTTGACTGGCCAGTTCCTCTAATTCTTCCAAAGAACAAGTAAAGACTCCGCCAATGTTTACTACATTATAACAATCAAAGGCAGAGATATTTTTATTTTCTGCCATCTGCGTAAACATTTCCACTTGTGCCGAATAGATTCGCAAAGACAATCCTAACTTCAATAATGCTACCTCTGACTTGGATAAATATTTTTCAGCAAATGCAATAACAGCATCATAGTTTTCTTTTTCTGTAACTGCAAAGGGAAAAGCAATTGTTTAAAAAATTTGCTAGATTAATAAGGCTCAATACACAGATAATATTACCATTTCTTAAATCGTAATTGGCGAAGGTATCTACGAATTTCCAAAAGTAACTTGGATTTTCATCATTCAAATATTCAGCAGCTTCCAAAGCTAAGGGTGTTTCTTTCCATTTTGCATCTATTAAAGTGGTCACATACTTGTTTACCTTCTTGTCTGCTTTAGCACATATCGCACACAGTAGCAGAAAGTAAAAAAATATAATTAACCGCATCTGTAAATAATGCGAAGATCGTTGATAATGCGACAGAAGTAAAGATAAAAATGTGAGATTCGGAAAGATTGAAAAATATGTCTCCGCGCTGTGATAGTTTCAGGAAAGCAAAAAATCATACTTTTGATTCGCCACGCGTTGAAATAACCGAACTTCTAAGCGTATTTATTACACGTCGATACTCATTGTTGCGATAATGATACTTTTATCATTATTTTAGAATAATTGGGAAACGATACAATCTCCTGTTCATACTGACGTTAAACTAGATAAGACAGATTTAAACGAAACGGAAATAATTAAAAGTAAGATAGACTAACGATAGTAACGATAGTAAGGTAGACCAACGATATGATTGATGCAGATTATGATAATGATGTAATATGGCAAAAAGAAATTTTTTTTTATCAAATTTGCCTACCTTGAAATTTACTACGAAACTCATATTATAGAAGAATTGGACAACGAGAATAGCCAATCCATGCAGAGCACGTGCCGGTAAATATCGCACTGGTAAGAGAATTCGACACGTTTGTATCTATATAGTACGATTACTGTTAGTGCACTCGTAGGCACACATTTACGAAGTTTTATTTAACAAACGACATGTGTTGGTTTGTTAAAAGATGTTATTAGATATTACTAACGTATTCCTTTTAAGGTTATATTATTTTCAAAAATATATAACTCGCAAACTGTAACTGGAGAATGACATTACTGATGCATTTTTGAAGAAAATTTACAAATTTCCTACATTCTTTTATGCAGTTTAAATTTATTTCTCCTCTTGTGACTTACAATATTGAAATTGTCCGAAAATAAGTCAAGAGGTATCAGTCTAGCAGAACTACGCGACTTTAAACGTAATGCAAATGAAAGGTGACGAAGGGGCACGCAATGCGAAGTGGTTAAACATTTGCTGAATGAAACAGCATGTGATAGAAACTATTTTAAACGTTTACTGAATTTAAGAGAGAAACTGTATATAATAACTGCATCATGACGATGATAGATTACGTGCAAACATTATCCGATAATCCGTATTTCGGAGCTGGTTTTGGACTGTTTGGGTTAGGTGCTGGGGCAGCTTTGTTACGAAAAGGGATGCAAGCAGGAATGATACTATTCAGGTATTATTTACGTCCGAATTCTACTTTACTTATCATCATCTGCCGTATGATACTGAATATTTTACAAATACAGACGACATTATATGATCACCTTAGAGGTTCCGTGCCGTGATAAAAGCTACCAATGGCTGTTGCAATGGATTACATATAAAGGTGCAAGGAAAACGCAACATCTGTCTGTTGAAACAAGTTTCGAGCAAAGAGAAACAGGTCACATAAAAACTAGATATGATTTCATACCGAGTATTGGAACACATTTTATTAGGTTAGAAATAACTGTACCTATCACTGCAATATTTCACTTTGCAATGACAAGTACGATACATTGTTGTAATGGCTTTAAAGTTGTGATAATGGTTAAGCGTTTTGATAATTGAACTGTGTAGCAAACGACTTGTTTAATGTCAAAATAAACAGATACGAAGGAAATTGGATAAGGGTAGAACGAACTAGAGAGCAACAAACATTGGACATACAGATGGGTATACCATGGGAAACGGTACAGCTTACAGCCTTTGGAAGAAATAGAAATATCTATTTTAATATTTTGGAAGAGGGTAAGGTACTAGTTGACTGTGTAAAAAATAATTGCGTGACAAATATTCATTTGTAGCCAGGCAAATGGCATTGAAGGAATTCGAAGGCAAAACGATAATGTATACTGCAATGGGAAGTGAATGGAGACAATTTGGACATCCCAGAAAACGAAGGCCTCTGAATTCGGTAGTTTTAGACTCTGGAGTTGCAGAAAGGATAATAAACGATTGTCGTGAATTTATGACAAATCCTTCGTGGTATAGCGATCGTGGTATGTAAACGATAGTTCGAATGAATGTCATGAGGCGCAAAATAAAAAAGATTTATAATTTCTGATTATATAGGAATTCCGTATCGGCGAGGATACTTGTTATATGGCCCGCCGGGTTGCGGTAAATCATCGTTCATCACTGCCTTAGCTGGTGAATTAGAACTAGGCATATGCGTTTTAAATTTATCAGAACGAGGTTTAACGGACGACAGACTGAATCACTTATTAGCGGTAGCACCGCAACAAACTATTATTCTATTGGAAGACATTGATGCTGCCTTTGCTAGCCGAGAAGAAAGCAAAGAAAGTAAATGATAAGTCTGAAGCAAAGACAAAATTGTACATAATCCTTTACAATGAAACGTTATCATACTTTTGTATACTTTGTTACAGTTAAAGCTGCGTACGATGGTTTAAATAGAGTTACATTTAGTGGTTTATTAAACTGTTTGGATGGCGTTGCTTCGACAGAAGCACGAATTTTGTTCATGACAACCAATTATTTAGAAAGATTAGACCCTGCGTTAGTTAGGCCTGGTAGAGTAGATGTAAAAGAGTATATAGGTATGGGTATAATTTACAAGTTGTTACTATATTTACAGACAACAGAACATTGATCGAATTCTTATGATATTTAAACGGTAATGTTTAAATAGTTTCTTTTATTTCAGGCTGGTGTAGTGCAAAACAAGTGGAACAAATGTTTCTAAGATTCTATAGAAATATCGATGACAGAGCAAACGAACTTGCTAAACAGTTCACAGAATCCGTAATATCGCAAAAGAAACAGGTTAGTCCAGCGCAAATTCAAGGGTTCTTTATGTTTTATAAAAACAGTCCTGATGATATGTTAAAAAATGTATCACATATATGGGAACTGACGTGATAAGTCATATTGTTTAGTAATGTTGAACTTAATTTTGGACGTTGAATTTTCGTAATAACAGAGTCAGTAGTCGTAAGATATATATACATCTAAGAATAGGAAAATATAGAGTTTTAAACGTCGTAGACGGTCTGTTTTCAATCCTGAATATGAATAGGTGTAAACGGTAATGATAACAACAATAACAATACAAATTTTCTACTCTTAAAGTCATTTATTTCACATATTTCATTACCACATTGTGAATGACGATTCAAAGATAAAATACATTGTATAACAAAATAAACGTTGTATAACTTTTCTTTTATTTTTATCAATATATCTGTTTTACGTAAGTTCATATTCGTGTATCGTTATATATATTTACACAATATATGTTTTTGTTTCAATGTTAACTTAAATCGATTCAATCGGTTTTATTTAACATAAAAAGTTGTTTAAATCAATAGAATTGATAGTGAGAGTAATGGTTAATGAGCAACAGTGTTTTTAATAATGCAATTTAAATTTGAGAAAGATACTTTATAAAAGTTTATATTTCGCGTAGGATGGAACACTCACTTTCCAACGTATAAATTTATGTCAACTTATTTTATACCTGAAAGATGGATGTTAATTATTTTGCTACGCGTTGAAAGTGAATGTTTAAACGTTTCTCGCTTCAGGATTTTGATTCATCAATATCTTGCAGTATTATATTTATAATACCATAAATAGAAGACATAATAGAAGAAAAATAATTATATATTTTCATAAAATATTTTGTATTCTGTTCGATACCGATTAACAATTAAATTAATTACTTCTAATGAGTTAACGCATGCAAGTACAAAGATACATTAAAAATCAATTACAGTTGATTAAAATTGGACCTACTGTTTCAATTGTCACAGAGCAACAAAAGTTATTTTCGATTTTAGCAATCGTCGAAATATTGGAATACTTCACGAAAGCGACTTACGATCGACGAATTAGCTCTATGTCGCTATTATAAATAGTATAAACGCAATGCTAATATGATGATTTCAGTTTTCGAATCGAATGTTGTAAGATGCGATAAAAAATCTTAAGAGCTCGAACGAGTGACTCGTAAGAGTGACTTGGAAGTTTATGATTTAATGAATTGTTTTTTTTTTTTTACTTGATGATTAGAAACTCCAAATGTATGGTTCATAATTTAAAGGATCTGGTTGTTCCATATGTCCTGCATGACTGTTACTCCCAATCATACACGATGGATAGGCAACTCCGGTATTCCCTTGGCCCGATACAGGTGCAACAATTGTTGGTGCTAACCGACAATCAGGCCTTTGTTGGATCATAGAACTGATCGGTTGTATCGATTGAGGTGCTGGCGGAGGCCCTGTTGGCGGATGCGATTGAGATTGAACAATTGTAGGCGGAGGTGCGGGAATATTGTGAATAGGTTGTATTATATTAGAACCTGAAACATAGTTTGCCACTAAGAAGTGGTTTTTAAAATCATCGATTAATTTCGATCACACGAAACGAATGCAATACATTATGATATTACGTTAAAGTATGTAGGTGGACCTTACTTGTTCCAGGATTGTGGAATGATAAAGTGGTGGTTTGTTCCGATATTACGTTTGCTGGTGGTGAAACCATCTTTACCGAAGCCGACTCGGTTTTTCTTTTCCTGGTAGATAGTCGCTTCTGCGTATGGTTTGATGCCTGATCGCGTTTTCTATTACTGCTTGATTTTTTCTTCTTCTCGCCCGGTAATTTTGGTTTGTTCGGCCGATTGCCACTGGGTTGCCAAAGGTGTACAGTATGCACGGCATTTCCTTCTCTATAAAAATAGTCGACTATTGCTTGATATAACGGATAAACATATAATCAGTGAGTACCAAAGGATAATCTTTCCTTTGTTCCTTTTTCCTTTTTTTTTTTTTTTCTTTTTCTATTAACATACTAACCCCTGTTTCTTCCCAAGCTTCCAACTGTGTATACCGGCTTTATGAAGCCTTTCCCTGATTGTATCAACGCTACATTTTAAACCCAAGGCAGGCGCAACGTGTTTAGCTGCAGTTAGCGGTTGCTGAGTAGCCATAGCAACAATGGCTTCGTCTTGTTCTTTAGTAGTGATTCGTCGACGACCCTTTCTTTCCTTAGTTTGTACGTTGCCTTCTTTATGCCAACGTTCTAACCATCTTTTAACGGTACGTTCCTATTTAATAACGAGCATTGCGTATACGGCTACCCTCGAGATGGTTTTAATTATGTGAATCCATCAAGACGAACATGTTTCTTCTTACCGATCTGTCGATTGCAAGTGCGATAGATAATGTGGATAAACCGGCTTCGGACATGCCAATCATACGATTTCGAATTTCAACACTGGTTTCCAATGTCCCTTTCGCTTTCCCGCCCTTTTTTTTCTTTCTGTGTACTTCATTTTTCGCACTAGCTTCTTTCGATGAATCTTTACTCTGATTAGTTTCTATGCTAGAAGACTGATTATTATCTCGAGGACCACGAGTAGAATTAGAATTATCAGAAGTTAAATTTGTGCTGGTTTGTGAGCCAGCTAATTGAGAATGTAAGTGATCACGATGCTGCTGCTGTTGCTGTTGCTGCTGCTGCTGTTGAATTTCTGCTTGAAGTTGTCCTTGTTGTTGTTGATCAAGATTATGAGTCTGATCTGCGATTGTTTGTGGTATTTGTTGCATATGATGTTGTTCTTGTTGCGCGTGCAACTCTTGAAGCTGTTGAGAGGAAACTACTTGTTCGTGAGATATTGAATTTGGTTGACCCTAAGGTTTAGGAAAATAAAAATGATGTATGGAACGAATACGTATACACAAGGACGTACAAGTCGAACACAAACCTGTGAATAATGGTGACTTCCCTGTACCAGGTCCAGAGGCCAATTTTGAGAGATATTCAGACCAGGATGTTGATAAATAGGTTGTGTTTCCTGAGTTAAACTGAGGGTATCGCCAAATTCTGTTTGGGGATGCAAGGAGGGTTGAGGTGGCGTTTGTATCTCATTAACTTGGGACTGCGAATGATTCTGTTGCTGATACATAAACCCCTGCTGTTGATTAGAAGACTTTACACTCTCTATCGGTGCACCATCTCCAACATACACATCTTTGGCTCTGATTTTCCTCAATGAATTTCTCTTTTTAGTTACAGCAGCGTTCTTTTCATTCCTACTCGATTCTTTGGAAGACTTTTTTTTCCCTAATTGCGTTCCAGTAGGTCTCCATACAGGTTGCTGTATAGCAACACCATCTGTTTCGCTGCGAACGGGACGTCAAACGAGAAGGGGATAAGATATTTGCGTTTAAAAGAGCAGTTACAGCTAATCGAAGAACTAACCCAAGTGGGATTCTCTGCATGTACTTTCGCGAGGGGCTCCAATTGTGAATTCCAGCTTTGTGCAGTCTTTCGCGTATAGTGTCGACAGAGCAGGTAAGCCCCAAAGCCGGAAGTACAGCTTTTGCCGCTGTTATCGGTGTCTGGGTGGCTAGTCGTACAATTGCCTCATCTTGTTCCGCCGTCGTGGCCCTCTTACGTCCGCATCGTTCCCGAGTTTCTACCGTACCTTCCTTGTCGAATCTGTTTAACCATCTCTTTACTGTGCGTTGCTGAAACAGGATGAAACGGGATGAACGTCTGTGTGCAATGGTAACACAATGTCGTGTAAGATGAAACGAGCAACAGGCAGCTTTTAAAAATCACTTACCGAGCAATTCACAGCGGCTGCGATCTCTCGCAGGCCCAGGCCAGCTTCGTACATTCCCACCATTCGATTTCTCAATTCCGGCGTTGTTTCGTGCACTCCTCTCGTTTTTCCCATTTTGCCTCGGGTGTTGTGTTTGCCGAATTGTTTTTTCAGTCCGGTCACAGCGGACAACGTGACAACGGGGTCGCGAAAAATTTTAAACTTCACGCGAAAAGTGACGTAAGTATTGGATGGGATCACGTGACAATGGCAGTGCTCGATCAGAGAGTTTTTCAAAATTTTAATTAGGCTGCTGCGGCGGTATCCTTCCCGTTTGTCGCGCGATCACCCGATTTCGTGTACCTCCGCATCGCAGCATCAGTCGCATTTCGAAGCGACGAGCAAAGCTCTGCTACGAGGCTCTGCTACGCATTGTTCCAGCAGGCATTGTTTCTTCCTCGTCTTCGACATCGTATCTCGTGCGATTGAGAAACGCGTTGGTGG
>CAJDYZ010009253.1:0-13438 GCA_903986555.1 Heterotrigona itama
CAGAAAACGAGAAACGTCTCTCAACGCTGTGCGTCATTTCACACCCTGTGCACTAGTCTATGGTGCGAGATCCTAAGCCTGGAAAGTAGAAACTCTGCGGGAGGGAGAAACTATGATCAGTGATTGTCAGAGAGAAGTGAAGACGCGCAAAACACACAGAATCATGGCGTGGAGAACCTGGAGGAGAAGTATTCTCGAACTATTCTCGACTGACAACGTGTCTTGAAGGGGGGGAGGGGAGGAGGGGGGAAAGGAGAAACACGGAGACGGTGGACGGCTGGAGCGATTTACCTCTTTTACCTGGGCTGACTTTGAACGGGGATCGGCGACCTGGACGGTCTCGTCGGGAGGCAGCCGCCAGGAGTTCCTCTCGATGTTGACGCTGGCGTTCATAGCGGCCTCCTCCTCCGCCTCCCGTGTCCTTCGTCGTTCTTAACAGCTTCGTCCTTGCGCAAGCAGTTCCCCGAGGTCCCCAGGGTAACCCCCGGGCCACACCTGGGGCCGAGGTCTCACACCAGCAATCCACAGTTCCTCACCTGAAACCAGATTAACGAAATTGGCTGAATTTGTTCGGCCGCAGCATTTATAAGCGAGTTACGTCGAGCGACTTGCGTCCAAAGTTCAGCCTCATCGGGGCTTTAGTTAATCGGTTGGTTTGGATCGATTCATCCAAATGTCGGTTTCCCGCTTGTCTAAGCGAGAAGTAATTGTACTGTGAATTAAGTTTGGTAAGTTAAATTCCCTCTGAATTTAGCTATGGGCGTTTAAAAATTATACGTTCATCTTTTAATATATTTATTCAATTCATCGTATCTTGAATCTTTAATCTTTAATAAATAAATTCACTCTTTGAATCTTTAATAAATAAATTCGTCGTTTTGTCATTTGTTATTAATATTCTGATACTGGCTAAACACTCAAAAGGATTAACGATCGATTGATCGAATCTCTTCGAACAAAGTCAGCTCATTGAAACGAAATTCTAGTCGATTCCTGATTAATTCAGCATTTGCCGATTGAATTCACTCAACTGTATGGCAATTTCGTTTTTTAACAAAAACTAGTGAAGTTAATTTATCGGAAATTAACTTATTGGAACGGAATTTTTGTTAGTGCTCGATTAATCGAACTTCTCCGTATTACACGAACGAAAACTGAAAATAAAAATGGAAAATTATACGAACTGTTCGATCCTCGACGAGTCGGGATAAATGAAGTTTTACTGTGGAAGTTGTCTTAAGTAACAGATTTTTCTTCGTTAACTGGCCACCATTATTACTCATCAGTTCTTGAAATTGACTTTGTTGAGTAACCTCCTAATGTTACGTGCATTTCCATTTATAATTATTAGGATAGTTACAGCGAGCCTCAGAAATAATAAAAAAAAATAGCTCGTTAAAGCTTTGATGAACAAATCTTGAATTTTAAAAGCAAATCTTGAATTATAGGATCTTCATAACCATGTTCTTAGAAATCTCATTTTTATAGCTGCCTAGGAATGTGAAAATTTTTTCTGTGTACTTTGATTGTCATTTCGATGAATTCTGGTAGTCGTAATTAAATTTTCATTCACGTTAGAATTAAATTTACACAAAATTATTTTCATACATACAATGAAATTTCATCAGAGAACGATTAACATCGATAATTAATTTAAAAGTTTGCATCGTTGTATGGCAAAATTTAACTTTTGTACCATTTAAAATTTTAACAAAATTTCGTTATAGTGGTAGATTTTTAGTTCAGCAACTTTTCTCAATTTTAGTTAATTAATAGTCACAGGTTTTTCGGGAGGCTTCATTTCGCTTTTAAAATGAAAAATCAACAAATCGCAAAAGTTGTTGTACTTTTCCAAAAGAGAACGTTGCATTAAAGTTTTAAAAACGTTGTGTTAGACATTTCATTATGTCAGGTGAAATGAAATCAAATATAGCTGTGGCAAATGCTTGTAGCTCGTGAATGTTCATAACTGTCTCGACCTCGATTGATTTCTTGTTTTACTGATGAAAGCTAGCATAAACCTCTCATTGACGAAAGGGTAGCGAAATAGAAAGTTGAGAAAATCCGCTAAGCTAGAAATTGACCGCGACGATTAATCTCGCCTTAACACATTTGCAACTTGGAATTCCAACTGTGTTTATCTCGTTTCGTTCACACTTTATAAATCCATTCTTGCAAATTCCGCGAATATTCTTCGTCCACTCGGCTCCGCAGAGCCGTCGAACAAGATTACAAAAGTACAAGGAAAGATAACAAAGCCTGTGTTCTGCTCGAACGAGGCAAACGAACCGATACAGTTTCACCCAGTGCCAGAAAGTAATCGAAGAAAGATGGAGAGGAAGAGTTTGCGGGAGGAAAGAAGCGAAACTGGATGGAAGAATAACAGGAAGGCTGAGGCTGTGAAAATTGAATTGGAACCGCGTCGATCGGCAAGTCAAACACGGAAGTAAATGGCGAGTCGGGGCAAGGCCTCGGTTGTTCGGATTCCACAGATTGGACGAACAGCTCAAGTCGTTTCCACGGCGATTAATATCGATTTTTGATTAGTGCCGCAGCCGGCTCGGGCTAGAAAAAGGTTAAGGACGATTCTCATGAAATGTCATGGCAATTTGCGTGGCACGCTTCATCGACTTTTCTTGTCTCGTCTCCTAGGCTCGACTTGGACCTGCCCGATTTTTATTCCCACCCGATGGATCACGTGGATTATTTACAACGTCGTTTCATTCATGATCCAATTGAGGAATTGGCTAACACGTCGTGTTTTAGTCAGAGGATTATTGGAACGCTTCGCGAATCATTAACGGCCTCGTGGATGTCTAATACATTTATTCAAAGATAATTTGAATAAATTTGTTATATATTAATGAATTTAATAGATTCATTGTATATTTATTAAATTTAAAATTATTTCATATTCTTGCAGCTACAAATTATTGAATTTTGCAATTCATTTTTGTTATTTGTTAATTTTACAATTATAAAATGATTGTTTAATTATCGTTACGTTAAAAGTGCAAATTTAAAGATACGCTGAATTCAATGGACAAAAATATTCATCAGTGTATGTTATTCGCGAAAGTATCATTCTGATAATCTTCGTTAAAATCTAAAATCTTGAAGGCTTTCTCGTTCACACGATGTCAAACAACATCAATAGATTCTTCAAGTTTCGGGAAAATACGGACGAGGACGAGGGAACAGAGACAAAGGATAATTACGAATTCTCTAGGGAATTAAGCCGGAATAAAGGATTACACCGCTCAGCCTGTCCCATCGTTCCCTATGAATAATTTAATAAAGCTCGAAATTTTCTCGGCCGGAACGCGCACAGCCCGGCCATTAGTTTACTTTCGATTTAAATTTTAAATTCCAGATTCTAAAAAAAAAGGAGAAGAAAGGAAAACATTACGAAACAATTAACCACACATGTACGAAATAATTAATTAGTTAGTTTGTGCTCGTAGCTAAAGAAATAACACGTGAATCGAACTGCGATTATCAAATTAATTCTTAAAATGTTGGAAACCTATTAAAACTTTGTAGAATTATTTTACCTTTCGAAGGTTTATTCGAAGGTAGAGAGATTTCTAATTTCTCTGTTCAATGTTATACAGAGTGTTGTCTGCCGATTTTCCCCCATAATTAACAAACGCTCCAATAATATTAATCTTTCCTAGAATCAATATTCTCGGAATCAAAAGTCCACTCCATTGTGAATCGATGGAAAAATTCAGATAAATGCAAACGATGGCGTTCAACCTCTTCATCGAGACGCGCTCGCTAGGTTCTAATGTTCTAATGTTCCATCATTTTGAAATTTCCTCGGCGTTTAGACGCCATCAGGTGCTCGTCGACTCTTCAACGAAGCACCAGCGAAGCACCTTCGAGATCCTTTTACAGTTTCGAGCGAAGTGCATAGCACGGTTAATCTAACGCAGCGTCGTCATCGAGACGTGGGTCCTTGAAAACTCGGAAGCAACTTTCTGGGAAATCATTGTCGGCCAAGGCTGTTACTTCGAATCTGAACTTATGGAGCCCGTGGGAGACACGTGGGCCACGGAAGTATGCTTCGAGAGACTCGATACTTGTTACTCGTATCGACGTCAAGTAGGATTAGATGCTCCCCAAGGCGTTGGACTTTGCCTCGAAGATACTTCACTCGCTGACTGTCATCTTCAGTGATTTTGGAGTTCTCGAAACAGTTAGTCTCGCTGCCTTAGCTATTGCTTATTTCCTACGGTGAGAGTGAAGAGTTTTCTTGGAGAACTCGACGTTCGAATTCTGTTTCTTCATGGTTCGAAGATCAATTGCGAATATCTCGATGTGTTCAACCTCTAAGTCGTAGAGATTTTTCATTTGTACAAACACAGTTGCAAGCTGCAGAAATTCTATTGTGATGCTCGTTTCTATTCGAAGAGTAGGATCTTCAATATTTTCGACTGTCGAATAACAAGCGGCACGTTCGTATTTCTTGAAGTGCGAATCCTTGATTGCCAAATTGTAGACTGCGGTATCCTTGACCTCCAAATTGCAGAAACTCACGCGCAGATGACGTTCAAACTGCGGGAGTTTCGTTGTGCAAGTGCTGAGCCAAGGAACAACATTTCCTTGGAAGTTGAAGTATATATTTTCGACATTTGATCTCGAGGATTCAAGCCACACGTCGGCTTGCGTCCTTGGCGCCCTGAGTCGTGAGAATTCGATTTTCTAACGATTAAATTGCGAAACTCGATACAGATAACCTGTAAACTGTAGAACTTGAGACTCGATACCGTTTGACTACCAAATTACAGCATTCCAACCAAAACGATCGTGAAATTAGAGAACTCGACATGAACGACGCGTAAATTGGAGAACTCTATAGCCTTGATCGCGAAATTACAGTATTCGATCCAATCGACATTTGATTGGCAAAAATCAAAATCGTCGATTTCCGATTCGCTTTGATTTCCGGAATCGCGTTGAATTCGGGTAATTTCGATTAAAATTTCGATTTCCAAACCCAAAAATTGGTTTTGCAAATATTTATTAATCGCTGTACAGTAGCTTGAATTTGTAAAATTCTCCCTTACACTCGAAAATTCATATTTCTATTCGCACTGAACAAACTAAATGAAATCTGAATACTGATTTGTTTAATATGTCGGGCATTTCGATTGTGCCTGTTTCATTGAATTCACTCACATTCGTTTGAGAAAAGTTGCAAGAGTTGAGAATATTAATCACTATACACAAATAACGATAGGAATATATTGAGCGAGTCGCGTTTGAGAATTTTTGGAGAATATTTTTTTATTCTTAAATTATTATAAATACAAATTCAAATCTTTAAAGAATATCGTTTTAAATTATTTTTATAGATTAATTTAAGCTATCAAATTTAAAATATATATAGTATCATAGATTAATTTAAATGGTTAAATTTAAAGTTATTAAATATACTCAAAAGATTGTTTTTCCTGCATTAATATCGGCCCTGCGAGTTTCTTACGAAGTCTAGACTCCGATCGCGAGATCAACATTGAGGATTACAACATTGCGGAAACGATCGTGAAACGAACAGATCGCGATAACGAACTAGCGATTCAAGCGGGGAATTTATGGGACGTAAAAGAAACACGAACGCACTGCACGATACTTTCTCTTCGCCACGGATTCATCGTTCTTTCGTTCTTCGAAGCCCTTTTGCTCGCGGCACGCCTCTGCCATTTAAATCCTCGCGATCGCGATATATAAAACCACGCTGAAACTTTTATCCAAGCCGTATCGTATATCGAGCGTGATTCTTCCCGCCATTTCACATTTCCGTCCGTTTATCACGGAAAAAACGTCTCCGTGTTGTTCCATTCCACGACGCGCGAAACGAATTGAATTTGTCGTAACATTAAATTCGTTCATCGCGTCGAGCAGTTTAATGCTGTTTAATGATAGAAATGATAGTTTTATATTTTCAATGATAATTTTATCAGTTGACCGACTAAGGCTATGTTGGACGATTATTGGTTAATTAACAGGAAAACCTTCCAATTTTAGAGTTCAATACCTGAGATTATAAAGTTGACGTCGAAAATATTCGAAGAGAACAAACATCAAATAGAGCATTGCGTCGACTCACGACATAATTGTTATATTAATCGGTTGTTGTCACTTTAGCTACCTTTCAAACTGAACGAACGAGCTCGTTCAACAGGAAGCATCCAACATTATCAACACTTGCAACGTAACAGCGCGATTGTTTCATAACACGTAGTGGCGGAGCCACGTTTCAACGACGATATATAACGCATTTGCGCAATAACGTGAAACGTCGCCGCGTTTATCGGTTGTTGTGGCCACACGATAAACGAAGGGCGTTCTTTATGCAAGCATCCGGAACCTTGTAATCTGGCCGACGCGTTTTTCTCCGCGTCGCCGCCTCGTAAAGAGAAATTGCATGAAAATACAGTACACGTACGACCGCATGCATCATTTCAGCTTCCCGTTCGGTTCGACGTGACACGACATCGTAAAAATACGCGACCACGTATCTCCGCCCGTGGATTTCAATAGGCCAGCGTTTTGTGCCAGAATCGCGAGAATTACTGTTTCAACTCGAACCTCCTATCGAACACATGTCGCTCTTTCTCTTGCCCTTCCCTCGTCAATCGTTCAGAAATTGTTCGCCCCTTGCATTAAATCACCGCGCTCGAACTTGGTGAACAACTGGTATTAAATATTAAAGTAAGTTGACGAATTGCTTGATTCTGGAATTTACCAATTCCAATCACGTGAGATGGCAAGAAATCGGGCACATTGAACTTTTGTAATATATAACACAAATGATTGTATCAAATTTGCACTAATTTGCATTAATTTATAACACAAATGACTGAAACATAATTGAATGTAACTGTGCATAAGACAGTTTAAAACTATTCCCCTATAATCATTTTTCAGAAGTGTATCATGAAAAGAACAAGCTTATGAAACTCAGATTTTCACATCTAGTTGTTATACACAACTCATCATATTATACGTTTGTATAACTTTTGCAACTCACCTTTACTTTATAACTTTTACGTAATATTTATTTCACATAAATCGATCATTTAACATATACAGTACAGATCGGTATTTCCATCGTTCCACAATGTGCGCCGTGAGATTCAAAATTGTAAATCGCCGCCATTGTTCCTCGTCGTTTCAGAGGTGGGATTATTCAATGATGACAAAACGAATTGTCCGTAAAATCGACCTGCACGAGGTCGAGGGTCGAACTTTTAACAATATTATCGCGGATCCAGCTGACGCGGTGTCGAGGACCGCGTCTATTAAATCGTTTTCAAGATCTCGTCGCTTTCTTCTCCGGGGATTGAATCGCTTCCATCGCGGCAGGGACAAAAGCCGCGATGGGGTGAGGGGACGAGAAGGAGAAGCGTTTGCGGGCAAAGTTAGATAATGAGGAGGCCGAAAGCTATTTGCCCGAAGGAATCATTTAATTACATCACCAGCTTCTTTTCATTCGTTAGGAAGCTGATAGTCCGCGGCCGGACGAGATTCGCGCCGGGGCACTTTGAACTTCTCAACGTCCGTGGCGGACGAGTCACGCCTCCCTGAAAACGGATTAACCTTAATTTAAAGTTCCCTGCTTCGGTCTCGCGACTTCTTCTGTGTTTCGTGAAATCGTGATTGCGTCGGGTTTTTTTTTTTTTTTTTTTCTTTCGCTTTCGAGCGAATCATCCGTGCCTCGCGCATTGACATTCTCGACACGTTGTTGTTCGTGGGCTGCAAACGAGCAAGTGGCGGAATTTTTTTTTTTTTTTTTTTTTAAAGAACGCATGACGATTCTTTCGTTCTACGTTTGTTTGGTCCTGCGCGCTCTCGATGAATTCGGCGAGGTTTAATTGGCAATTGCCGAAAATGTAGAACACGAGTCGAGTAGAACGGGGCGGATCGTTGCACCGGGTGGGTTAACGAGAGTCAAACATTTCGCAAAGTTTGAGGAACGTTGTAGAAATGGTAAAACAAATTTTCCATCAGAGGATTCTTCGTGAAGATTCCTATGGATCCGTGTGTCCTTTCGGAAATTCAAATGGAAATTGGAGTTTCAATTTTAGATGTCACGACGATTTAATTGATCATAACTTGAACAGCTCGATTCATGTACAAAAATGGTGAAATCGAATCGTCAAGAATATTTTCTGACCCTAGAGCAATTTCAAAAAAAAAGTGAAAACAATCGCGTCACGAATACACTGTCGATCAATTTTCAAACGAGTAATTGTTTTCGAGTCAGATGATACAATTTAATATAAGAAGAGGAAATTCGAACATCAATGCTTCAAATTATCCACGTATTATCAGTGTATGTTCGACAACGTATTATTCGACAACCACCGGTTCAATTAGTTAACAAATTACGGAAGCATGCACGAAGCAACGAGTCTTTCCTCGATCCGATCCGATAGTTAATGAGAATCTGCAAACAGCTGCAAGATGAACCCTGCACCCGGCAATTGATAATACTAATAATAACAGGCATGTGAGAGAAAGGCAAAATCGGCTGAGCCAGCGTAATAACAGAGAAAGAGGACGTTGTCCTCTTGTGAAAGGGTTGCCACGTTGCTCCCGTGGGGGCTCTCGTGACGTCAGAAGGGGGTGTGTTACGTCAGTAGTGCGGCAGACAGTGTGGACTCGAAGCTTCGTTCGAAGCTTCGGCGTAAGGTGGGAGGGGAGGACGGTGGGAAAAAGGGGAGGAAGGGAGAGAAAGAGAAGAGCGTAGCGAGGGCTGCAAAGGGGATGCAGGTGACGTGGAGGGGGCTAGAGGGCAAAGGTTGACGCAAAATAAGGTCGGCCACCTCGGATTTCATTCATCAGTCAGAGTCCACGGTGGCCGGGCTAACTGGATTAATCCTTCGCAGTTGTCAGCCCTGTCCGAGCGACAAAACACGGATTGATGGCGGATACGTTTCTCACGTACATGTGTACGCGTAGTCTAGTCGACGAAAGTTGTTGTGCACATTCGTGATTCTATTTATCCGGCGTGAATTATTCGGCACGCTCGCGACGTTTCAGGCGGACAGTTGAAAGAAAATCTGGTGCAACGCACGGGATATAAATTACTGCAAACAATTTTGGCTAAACGTACGTGCTCCCTTTTAATTTAACAAATGACTGTTGATATTTGAGCGCGTCAAAGTTTTACAGAGAAAATTTAAATAATTATACTTAAAGATTAAATATCCTTGTTTTCTTTTTTTTCTTTTTGAAAAGTGTGGCAAGAAGCATTTGTTTCGTGCAAAGAATAGAGATCCGTAGGATTAAAATAACGAAACCAGTTTTTCCAACCTTAGTCATTTGTCTGTCTCGCGATAATAAAATTTAAGGATTTGCATTTAAAAGCTCCTTTTTAATTATTCCATGCTCGAATGCATTTTCCACTGCCGTGCTCGTTCGTTCTTCCTTCGATATCCAAGCCTCTCTGACTTTGAGATCTTCGTTGCGGCGCGACGTTTTTATATTCTGACGTTCGTTATAGCATCCCATAGCAAAAACATTCACACGGGACGTAGCGAAGGCAAGCTTCTTACCGTAATCGAATTTTCACGCAGCTCTTGTTGAATGAATCCCGCGGATCGACCGCCGCTTTTTTCCCCCCCGTTCGAGTTCTTCAGCTCGGCGATCACTCGGCGCCAAATTGGCTCGTTAAACTTTTCTTGCGACGCGTCGTCGAGTGGTCTTTCTTTCTTCGTCTTTAACTGCCAATTCCAGCCGAGGATCAACCGTTTTCTGTCTCATCGTTTCACGAGAGATCGTCACCCGGATAAAAGGCCGCCGGTCTTTTGCCAGAAATCGTAGATAACGAAGGTCGGAAGTGATGGCTCGCCGAGTGAAGAAGAACGAGTCCGGCTTTGGTCAGACAGTGCTCCCATTGTAGAAAAAAACTCGTACAGAATTACGTGGCGAGGATAAAATTCCATGCTTATTTTTGCGATCTTTCTTACAAAAATTCTTCTACGATTCTTTTCGAACATTCATGCAGTATTTTTACTTGCTGAATTCCAATTCAATGATTGTTAATAACATAATAATGAGTTTCCACTTGTTAAATGAAAAGCATATTCTTTGCAATTAATTCTGAAATGTCGGCGATCGCATGGTTGTTTGAAGTTTGCTAATTGAAATTTAAATTGCAAAACATGTTGCATTCCAACGAATTTGTCCTAATTTATTTGCTAGCTTGTGTGCTACTTATACCTATTATAAAACCATTCAATTAAAAAAAAAAAACAATTTCATAGTAATTACACAATTCTTTTCATAAATTTACATGTCACAGATCTAGAATCTCGAGTATACAATTTCGTACAGATTTCTAACTAAAAAATGAGTCAGAAAGAAAGAATAAAATTGTTTCATTAAATTAAAGCCTTCGTTTTCAAGAGAATCGAGTTTGAGAAAAATCCATCAAGTATACTTGAATTTAGTTAATTTTGAGTGTGATAGAAAAGAATAATTAACAGAACTATAAAAAAAAGTGTAAAATAAATTTCTTTTGTAAAATGCGTTTTCGAAAAAATTGAACAAGATTTTCGACGGAATACATTCAAAGCCTGTTTTTTTTTTGAAAAATAACGCCTCGAACGAAAAAATTTCATCCCACACTTTTCGCCTATTGTCTACTTTTAAATTGACTAAATTCAAGTATAAATACTGATAAATTTTCAAATTCGATTTCCTCGGAAACGGAGGCTCTAATGAAGCAACTTTATTTCTTTCATTCATGAAAATTTTCTTTCACGAACAATCCTACTTTTTAGTTAACTTTCAGGAACATATGTTCGTCTCATCATTCGGAGATGCTAACAACAAGAGGTTGTTAGCAACACTTAGACGCTCGTTCAATTTTCGCGAGATAGGAAGAATGATGAGAAGTCAAAAAGGAAAAAATAACGAAAAACAATATCCAATCCGTGTCCATTGCTCGACGAACTTTTCACCGTTCAAAGCGAGTCGCGCTATAATAACGCAATAAATATCGACTGGCAACGAGCGAGGAGCTATTGTTTCCGCATAATGCAATTTTCGTGGGAAACAGCGCGACGTATCGATACGTATACCGAAAGGACAACAGCCGCGCTGCTCGCCAGGGCCTTTTCGATATTACAGTGGCCCAGGCAAATGTGAAACACACGTCAAACACACGTTTGCAATCGTCAGTGCCGGCCCGTTTTACAAGTCTTTCGCTGTCCAATTCTCGGTTATCGTACTCGCGTCGCATCCAGTTACCAGCGTAAACGAATCCCCATCGAATTTGACCGTTCATTAGCCGAAAACCGTATCGTTAATTCTCCGTATCGGGAAACTAGCGAGTTTAAAGCACGGAGTTTTTATCGCGCGGTTCCATAATCTTCGCCCGAATCTTCCTCGTTATGATTTACGAAGAATATCGCATGCGAGGCTGCTGCACATTTCGCCATAATTCCGCATGTTTCGACTGATATATGTTGATAAGTTGATAAGTTGATATGTTGATATGTTAATATGTTGATAAGTTGATAAGTTGATAAGTTGATAAGTTGATAAGTTGATAAGTTGACAGGTTGATAAGTTGATAAGTTGATAAGTTGACAAGTTGACAAGTTGACAAGTTGACAAGTTGATATATTCGCTGTTTCGTGATTTTCAACCTCGATCAGTAGCTCGGAAGCCTGTCTTTTCTTTTCGCAACAACTTCGTGCTCGAGCGATAAGATATCAATGCAGCGTGTAACGAGTGATTGAACGCGAGTTTCGATTTGACAATCGCAGAGAAGCTCGTCTGATTATTTATTTCCATGGTGAAATCGGTTTCGTCAAATCGGTTCGAACTTCGATCGCGCGTATAACGACTGGTGAAACTTTCGTTCGAACCTTTTATGCGTTAAACAATCGCCTCTTTTTCATTTAATTTTCCATAATGGAATTTCAGTATTATTCATTAAGTCCAAAAACTAATTGTTTTTGTATAGAACAACGTAATCCTTTATATAGGGTGGGCCAAAAATCACTTCCTACTGAAACGAATCTGTAAATTTCTCATTATATGATATTTGACGGTTGAAAGAAATAATTTCAAAACATAATAAGAAAGAATCAAATATTTGAACTTAAATTTAACTTGAAATTAGTTTTAATCAGAATTAGTTTTTTCTCGTATTTTGATGTTTTATTTAAACAAAAAAAAAAAAACAGGTCATTGCTATTAACCGATTGGTTTCAAAAATATAAACTTTAGTGTTTGCGATTAAATGTTAAATATTTATTGAACTGAAGGAGGATTAAACGTTCGTATATTTCGTCAGAATATCTTTAGATTGTTCCAATATCGGTGTAATGATAGGATTTAACCTGAAATTTGTTGAACAATTGTCGCGATAGTTTTCGCTGAACGCTGGAATTATTCGTACAGACTCCGGTGTGCAACTGGGATCTTATAATCGATATTTGCGCGTGTGTTCGTTCCGCGGTATCGAGGAGTTTCGTCGAGAGCAGGAAGCGAGGTTAGTGTTGCGGATATTAAACCACTTGCATCTGCGACTTGTTCGACGATGTATAGAACCGATATACAGTCGACAGTATTTCACGTAAAATTCGATAGCTATAAATATACGTTTTGCCAGATTATTCTATATTTTTGTTTGTCGTCTTGACGAAAATTGGGCGAATTAAGGTGCCTATTTCTGGCAGAATTAATCAATTTCTGGAAATGCAATTCGGATACGGATCACGCTTAAATCTCAACCTCTCTCAGACACGTCGTTCAACTCGGATTAACGAGCACCTTGAACTTTAATTACAATGGCATTCGATCACAATCAGAATTCTGCTCGCGCGTGCGATGCACATCATTACACATTCAAGGAACACATTCGTGCGACCCGTGTAATTTCGCGGAGATTCGTCGCGACGTTTTCTACTTTATCGGCGCACAAAAGCCGATTATAGCTCGCGGTAACTCAGCCTCTACGAGCGTGTACAATGGCTTGCACAGATCCGGAACGGTGTCATTTCAATTGGCGAAAGTTTTCGCGAGCATGCTTACACGCAGCCTACTCTTTCCCTTTCCAAGATGGAACATCGAAATTACAATGACATTCAGGCAGTCACTTCCAAACGAAACGAGCATTCCACTCTGGTCGTTTAATTTTGAAAAGGGCCAATCTGCACAGAGTGAACGGAATGAAATTAAATTAATAATGTTAGAAGTATGACGTCACGTAGCATTAGATGCATTGTCGACAGATTCAACAAGTGTGGCTTAGGTTGTCTAGGATTCGATATATTTACAGATAGCAACTTTATGTATTATTGATTCGTCGTATATGGCATTTCATTTCTAATCAGTTACACAAATTCCAGAATATTTAGAATATTTAATTTCCTCGTATGTACCATTTTTTTTTTTTTTTTTTATGGTT
>CAJDYZ010009253.1:72117-83924 GCA_903986555.1 Heterotrigona itama
CTCGCGCAGTTGGAAATTATAATTATTGCCTTCTGTAAATGAAAGTTCGAATTACGAAAGAATATTATATATATAAAAATGTCCACGTTTATATGTCGAACGAGCGTTTTAACTTTTCATCTGTAATTTCCTAGCTTCGTTTGAAAATTTAAGATAACATTAGTAAAGCGACATTTAAGTTGAAATTTATATTTGTGTATATTCAAAGTGTGAAAGTGAAATTAATTAGTCAACTCTTCAGGGACAATTAATCCCTGTGCAATACCGATATAAAATGTTTCGATCATTTAACGTTAAACTTCTTAGAATATGTATGACAATAACTTTGCACGCTGTTGCATACATATGTGTTGTTGACTGTTCGACTTTATTCAAAGATAAATTGCTCTTAAACGGAATATTTTCGAAGTACTTTGAAAGCAAAGGAACTCGAAAGCATTGGAAGCTCGCCTAAGAATAAATGAAAATAACGGGAAACGACGGAAAACATGCAGTAAAAATCTGAACGTCAAAAATGCCAGGGAGAAGTCGCGAAGTTGACTTCCTTTTGTTATTCAACGTCTGCGATATCATCAGGATTAATTGTTTAACAATTAGCAAAGCTGTTATTTCGTAAAATTCGGCAACTCTACGAGCTGAGTTAAAGTATTTCAAAGTTTACGAAGTTGAAGCTTCGCTCAAAGTCTGGTTAATTTTCTAAGGGTGTTCAGCGAGGCCTGAAATCAACGTGTACTTCAGTGTAATACGTAGACTAATTTCTTCCTCTCAGACGTTCCTACCTACGGGATGAGAGGATGGGGCCTGGGATCCCTTGAATAATTTCCTGAATTTTACACGCGCCGCACAAAAGTGTTACACGCCTAACTTTACGAGGATCTTGCTCTTTAACCTATAATACTTGATTCGTATTTTGTCTCGTAGAGTAATTCAGTAATTCAGTCCTCAGAGGCATTCTTATTCATTCTGTCTGGCAAATGAATGCGGAAACGTGGGAAATTCGAGGATGCATAAGAATATAACGAAGCTTGCGAAACTAATTTCTAATTACAATCATTGAACCGTTTCATTTCTCTTGAGTCATATTCTTGAAAAATATTCGAGATAATCCACTCAAATTATATATTTCACGAATCGATTGATAGCAAAGAAAATGTTTCATAAGATTCATACGACATTCGACCACCAATTAATCATAGTCAGTTCGAAATAGATTTCCACGCTCGAATTCACAAAGCATGAAATTCTCGCCCTTTTTGATTAATCTTTCCATCAGTCTGGCAGTTTCGAAACTGGCCAAACAGCGTACGTGGGGAATTCCACCGAGGAGGTAGCACGCGAGCGAATTCTTTCGGACGGTGTGGAAAAATCCACCGGTGGTCGAGCTCTTATTCAAATGAGAAAGGCCAAAGTTAACCTGCCCCGTGTAATTAACCCTTCCAGGAGGACGTGGAGCGGGAAACGCCGACCCCTTGAATCCTCCAGAAGCCCAGTCTCGATGCATATGCATCGACCGGCGGCTTCCCGTGCATCGGTCGTCTTCTCTCTGATGAAAGAAAACTCGCGCCTTTGCGACAGGAGAAAGGAGGGCGCGAAAGTCTGTTAAAAAAAAAAAGAAGAAAGAAAAAAAAAAAGAAAGAAATTCCCTCAAGAAGAGCCTCGTCGCGGAGAGTTATTCGTCGACGCGCTGCATTCGAAACTAGAGCGGCAAACTCGCGGAATTAACGCCTTTGTGAAAGGTAGCTGTAGCCTGTTCTCCATCTTTGTTTCCTTATTTCCACGGAGGGCGTGATTGTGCCGATGTAAAAAAAAAAAAGAAAAAAAAAATGGCAGCCGGAGGAATTTTATTTTTGCCGGCAGCTGCTTCCATTATCCCTCATTCTTCTCTGCGTAATTCGCAGTTTTCACATTTCGCTATCGGTTGTGTCGTGGCTGGTTACCACGTTCTGGCGAGCTTTTATTATGCTGAATATGATCGTGACGGCACGTTTTCCTAATGTCGATGCTGCGACGACGAATGGAAATTCCCTTTAGAAAATCGCGGAACAAATATACGTAACGTTAAATTTAATCCTTTGGCTTTGGCCAATATCTGCACCACGTTGAATCGATCCAAGAATCTGATGAATCACTGCCGGGTGATCTATAAACCTATCGATACTGTTGAATCGATTGAAAAATATTCAAAAAGATCAAAAAACGAGTGATATGCGATTGCTGATTTGCAAATTAATATTCAAACTCTGAACTTGTTAAATTCATTACTAAATTGCATTCGTTTTAATGTTTGAAACCACTCTACTTTCAAAATACGCGCCGTTCGTTTTATTTCAAGTTCGTTTTTACATCACGTAACAAGTGGATGAACAAAGACACTTTTGTGTAAAGACATTGAAGATTTGTTTTAGATTTCTTTAAATTCTGCATTTTTCACTTACTACGCGACTACAAAACATATCTCAAAATAAAACGAACGATGTAAATTCGAGATAAATCCAGGTTCTCCGCGAAGTTTCAACAGTTTGAATATTGCAACCGGGGAAACTGCACGTGTGCTGAAACAATTAAAAACTTTTCTCGAAAATTTGACTCTCTCTCGTTAGACTGACTTACACGCGTTAGCTTTCGTCGAGGGACTCTCATCGATCACTAGCGCAGACGCTGCTCTCAACAAACTCGTTTCGTTTAATCCGAGAAGCAGGATCGCGGGGAGATCCGATAACCAGGGAATTGGCCTGCTAATCAGCCAACCGACCCAACCGAAGAAGCAACATCGCTTCCGCGCAAATCGAAAACTCTCGGGGCGAACGTGTCCCGCTTATTCTCCCGATGGAGAGAGAAAAAAAAAAAAAAGAAAAAAAATCGCAACAGCTCCGCGAGTGTACTAGAGGCAATCTCGTAAGAGCGAATGCACGCGCGCTGATTTCAGCCGGAAGACGTCATCCGGTTTACCCTGCAGTTCTGCCTGCGACTCGCGTATTTGCATTTGCACCGTACACACACATACACACACACGGTTGGTACATACATCGACGCGGCGCGAATAATTCAATTTCACGTGGAACTTGCATTCTGGGTATTTAGAGCTAGGCCCGCTTTCGAGTGGCAGACACACAGGTTTCGAGTTGCAAATTTCGCGTTCGATCGCGCACGTGTCGATTACAGGTGAACGGCGCGTAGTTTAGACCAATATCGTTTCCTAAATTCCTCAGTTTTACTGCTTCGTGTTTTTGGAATTTTTCTTTTCTTCTTTCTCGGGTTTCCAGATCCCCTGAGAAACGTAAATTAATTCGAAGTGAACTTTTAGATCCCTTCACCTGTTTGTAATCTCTCAGCTTCATTATCATGTTTTAAACTTTTAGGTTTATTTGAAGAGTGCGTACAGTGATGAATAGAAAATTGAAATCACATACAATGGACCCTCGTACGATTTCTTCCTTTGAATTCGTGAAACACGACGAATCGTAACAACATTTAGAGAGCAACAAGCACCCGCATATGTCACAAACTTGAACATCAAAGATTAAATTCGCATTTTGATGACAAACTCACCTAGTAATGAAAGATGGGTCTGATGAATAAAATAATTAAATTAAATTCCTTTAAAGAAAGTATTAAATAATTAAATTCCTTTAAAGAAAGAAAGTGATAAAATTTCTCTACACATTCAAGTACAAATAATAAATCAACACGTAGAATATTTCTTAAACTCGTCGCAAAATGTCAGTTTGATCAATGAGCGAATTGACAATAGAAAGATGGATGCAGGGAAGAAGAACGAGCAATAGAAAGATGGATGCAAGGAAGAAAAATTGCGAGAAAGTTCAAACACATTGTATATTTGTATAACACTTTTCAGATATGAGAAACGAGAGCGTGGAAAATCTTACGATAGGGAAAGTGCGACGAATCATTTAGAAAGTTAAACGAAAGATGCGGCACGCGACATAAGACAAGATAACGCGTGTCACGTAAACAGATTTCTTGTTGCTCGAACGAAAGGTTGGGCACGATCTGATAAGTAGAATAAGATGGTATCTAGTTGTGGAAATCGTACAAGTAGTTGGAATCGCTTCTGAACCGAGCAAATAGAGTAAAACTGTTGCTAAACAGACGTTCTCTCGTGAATGAACTTTCGACCCGATTTTGTCCTCCTTCTCATTCAACTGTTTAAAACGTTAGATGCGTAATAGTTTGCATAAAAGATTTTCCAAGTAATCGAATAAGCAGAGCAAAACAACATCCGTTGACAGAGTCATTGTAAATCCGTAAACGAGCAAGCTGAATGAAACTTTGCTAAGTAGACGTGACCGACGTGACGTGAAGACAGCATGAGAAATTTTCAAATCGACTTTATTTCTCCCATTGAAATGGTTAGACCGAATATATAAAAGAAAGTCCAGCGTAATTGTACAACGACGAAAACTCAATTTAGTTCAAGCAAGTAGAATAAGACTATTGCTAAATAGGCACGATCAATAAGAAGGAAAGATCTTCAATTTATTTTCATTTTTGCTATTCAATATTCAGATAGTTTAGCCGAAAAATATGGCACAAAGTAGTATAAGAATCCATATAGTCAGACATCGGGACAATTTTCATTATTCAGGCAACAAAACGATTCGATAAGTAGCACAAGATCGTATCTAGTCAGGCAAGGGAAGAATATAAAGCTCTGGGATAAATATATACGCAAGTGGAATAAAACTATTTCTAAACAGACACGACTCTGTGTGAATAACGTAAAAGGAATTCTTATTAACAGCGTTTAGACAGTTAAACAACAAGTATAAAACAAATTATAGTCAAGGAGCAGAGCAATTTTTCGTTGTTCAGGCGACAAGACGGTGTATATGACTCTGGAAGTAGTACAAGATCGTATCTAGTCAGACGAGGGGACAACGCGGGCCTAGAGAAATCGCGCAAGTAACCAGGATTGTCCGTGAACGAACAAGAAGGACAAGGCTGTTGCTAAATCGACAAGACCTGGCGAGAGAAGCGTAGGAAAACTTTTTCGACTTCTGGCTTCGTTCTTCTCATTCAATATTTACAAATCCGTTTTCACCATTCCAAGTACAACTCCACACAGATCATTCGCAACTGCACGATACCAAGCACAGCGGAATCAGATCGATACGTGACCATATATGTACAAACGGCAACAAACGTCCCCCCTTTCCCCCTTCAAGTTACATTAGTGCAGGAGTTTGCTATTCCAGCAGAGATCGATCTGGACAAGCGATCACTTTCTTCCTGCTATTTGCTTCATCCGCGTCAACTTTCCTCTCCGGGGATGATGGTTCGTGGTTGACAAAGGCCAAATTTCACGTGTCGACCAGCCGCGGAAAGTTATCGAAAACGCTGGTGGCGCTTCAGCGAAAGGGCAGGAACATTCACAGGCCATTGAATGCGAGACGAAACTTCGTAATTGAAGGAAATATCGACACGTGCGATAAATATAGATGAGAATGCATGTATACGAGGTATGCAAAAGGTAGATAGAAAAAGCGAAGTGAATAAATGTTGCGAACGTTGAATATTAACGTGTTTCTTGCAAGAACAGAAACTAATTAGTTTATTTACACAGTTGGCACGTGTAATAAGCGGATAAATACTCGCAGAAAGTTAAATATTCGGTGACACTTGACGTTTTTTTAATAGTGTTGTTGAATGCCTGTGTATTGTGACTTTGAATTTGTTCGACTCGAAAGATAGGTCAGCCAACTGATAGCAACGAGACCAATGACTGGCACTGAATCCACAGCTCTAAACCCGCGTTAATCGACGCGTATGTTAACGAATCCGGAATCTGCATCTTCCCTGCAAATTCAGAAGGAATAGAGAAGCAAAGCAATTGCACAAGAAAAGGAAAGTCGAAACGTTGAAAACGATTTAAAGCTGGAGGATAGATAGAAGGGAAAGACGAGGATCGACGAGGATGATAAATCACAGGCCGAGGCGTTCGCAATTCGGCGAGTCAAACAGTGGAAGAAGAAGATAAGTCACGGGGCGAGACGGTGATTGATCGGGACGGAATCAATCCGAACGGAACCGTCCTGCCGATTTTCACCGATTTTCGGCCGATCTAATCGATGAAAGCTCAATTATATTCATATTCGCCGCGATATTCCTGTTCCTTGGCCGAGTCGTCAATATTTGTTGTCGTTAATTGGCCCGCCATTCACTACAGTACACGTGGGCTCGCTCGTTTGTTTCACCATGTGCCCGTACAAATGGCGGGAATCGGATCGAATGATCTGGAAGACAATGAATAGGCCGGCCGATTAGTTCCGTTGGATATTCAAACAGCAATTGCAGGCCTGTGAATTGGTTCAGGTGTGCCGCAACTTCTCAAGATGAATATGAGCGATACGAGTAGGGAGGATGTAGAGTTTCAAATTTGTAATTTGAAAAAATTCGAAAATTCGATAAATGATATGAGAAATGTTGATTTCTGTTTTCAAACGGGTTAGGATTCGATCAAGAATGACGCCGCGCAAGGGTGAAAGTGGTCGAACATTTCTAATTAATTAAGGATTCTTTTGACGGATTTTAGTATCTAATTTCTACATGCGTTCCTATATAATATAATATAATATGATAATATTTTCATATAAATTTGTATTTGTACGTTTTCAGATTAATCTCTCTTGATGCAACTGCTAATGTAAATTTCTTTCACTTCCTAAACATTTTTCTGACTGCCACTGAACTATCAAATTAAACAGACATATTGCCTGCGTTAGAAAATTGAGATAAACTCTACCATCTTTATATAGCGAAAAACTACTGACCATGATTTTGAAATTGATCCGAACATGTACATATATACATAGAAACACGGATTCTCAAATTAGAAATTTAATTTAGACAAAATAAATAAATACTACGTATGTTCAAGAAAGAAATTGAAACTTAGATATTGAAATCAAAGAATCAAGCATATCTCGTTCGTAGAAGATTCCCAATGTTCGCGTTACAGCGAACACAGCAGACATATATTCGAGAATTGCAACATCCGATCTGATTTCAGGTGAAGAGATCCCGAGCACGATACTGCTATGTCCACGTACAGTCGCGCTACGTGTTACAACTGCGGAACAATTCCGTGAGGAAAATTAGGCCGGCACGAGAATTAAACGTTACCGCCAATAAAGGATAAATGGTATGGTGGCTGAAGGATGTCACAGCAAGAGGAAGATGGAAGACGGTAATTCCCGAGGAAATTCGGAGCGTTTCCCAGGACGACGGCGCGAGCTTCGGCTAGAGTGTAAGTAAATTACAGGCTTACAATTAGTGTTCGGTTGGAATTCGAGTTGCTACGTGGATAGGGAGCATCGTGACAACGAATGCTAGGTGTGCCGACACCCCGGAAGCACGCGTTCCCTCGAAACTAATGATTATACCGTCTTAGCTTTAAGCCGGCTGCCGGCCGGAAGCTTGTGAAACGAAAATGGCCGAAGCTAAATCGCCTCGTGCAATGCGAACGAAAGCTTATTTTATTCGTTGCACTGTTCCTATCGACCATTTCGATCGAGAGAGGTCGAATCTTTAGGGGAATATTCCTATTTACAAGTACGATCAATCTTGGTAAATTGATGTTCTTCGTACGTTTCGAGAAAATACGATGTAATCTTTGTATGATTATCTTTACTGATTATTTAAGATGTTTTATTTTGAAACATTTTCGCTACGCATCATGTTTTCCGTCATTTGGGGGGAGGGGGTAATGAAGGATAATTTCAATAAACTTATTATCAAATTCAAATGTACTTCAAGAACACATTTTCAAGAAGAACATGCAACAGCTTGAATCGAGTGAAATTAATAATTTCAGTGATTTGCGAAACGTTTGTTCTAACAATCATGGTATATATATTTCACGCAGTAAACAATCTCCTTTGACTGAAACCGGAAGAATAAAGGGAAAAGTGTTGTAAAACGTTGATCCCTGGTAAAGTGAGAAATTCATTTTCAAAGGATTCGAAGGCTTCAAATGTAATTTCGCACACAACGATGGAAGTTCCGCAAGAAAATAAGAAGTTCCTGCAATGTTTTCCTTTCATAATTCAAAGCGAAACTGTTTCGCGAGTGAACGTGTTCTTTTTTTGAACAGGTGATGTTATCAGCGTGATATTTGCAAGACGAGATAAGTTTCAAGTTAACACGAGTAACCTCGACTTTCTCCTCTTATCTCGGCTCTGTTTTATGCAGTCAGGTTCAAAGTTGAAACGAGACTTAAACCTTGAAGATTTGCGAAGAAAATTAATCGAAATCCCACAAGGTTTCCTCTTCGAACGCGACCGACTGCAATTCCCAAGTCTGCAAACGCCAAGTCAGAATCAACGCATCGTCGAATGAAAAGTCGCGACATTTCCAAATTTCAAGCGGAATTGCGAGAATCGTAATCTGAGAGAACTATATTGTCTTTCAATTATTAAAACGAAAAATTTAATTGAGAAAAATTTTAATTCTTTGCTATACGAAATATAAACGACGGGGTAGGATAGTATGAATATAAAAATTCTAGTATATTGCACATTACACGGCCATCCATACGTGTTTGCATGTAGATGACGAAAGATATTAAGTTCAATAACGTGAAAAAAGTTACAAAAACATCTCTACGTGGACCATTGTTTCAGAAGCATCATTGAAAATTAATTTCGAAGCGATGAGTTAAAACAAATGGAATAGAAATTTCCTGCGCAATAAAAAGAAAAAAAAAAACAACAGTAAAATCATTGTTGATAAAACGTCAGTTACACGTGCGGATTACGAAATGAATAAAATGAAAATCCGATGGAAGCTCGACGGATAAAAAATGAAATAATGAAATACAGTTGATAAGTTCGGGTGCAATGAGGAAATATATCGTCGAGAGATTAATCGAAATAAATTGCAAATAATGGAACAAAGACGGAAATACCGGACCAGCCAAGAAGAACATAGACGTGTAATGGGATTTGTGGTTCACTTGGCCAGCTTGTGGCCACACACCAGCCGACCCACAGAGACAAGGCCGAGCCTGTCTTAACCGCAACAACGTTCCTTCGCTTCTGCCATCCATAGATGCACGTAATTACTTTAACGACGATGATTCTCCGCTTAAACGTTATCGTATACTTCTTCTTGACTTCGTCTTTAATTGAAGACCGTCTCTTCTCATTGTCAATGAAACAACAAAACGTGAAAATCAATTTAAAGTATGGTGATAATTGACAGTTGCGAATAATAAATTGACAAACGAGTCGAAATAACAATTACATCAGAATAATTGTTTCACGATTATACGTACAACAAAAGATACAAAGTGAAGATGCTGGCTTCACAAAGAAGAGATATCTAGAAGTGATTTTTTTCTTTTTTTCGATCTGCTTCCAATTCAAGAACATTAGAAGAAAATTCATCCATTGAACATTGTCCGCTGAATTTTTACCAATAATATTTCTTTCTGTTGTTTTAATATTATTGCGTTTTGATTTTTACCATAGTTGACATTAACTTGACCAAAGAAGAAAAAACATATCTAGATAAATGTTTATGTAATTTCATTAATTACGAAAAGAAAAATATTTTAATGTGTTGAAAAGCATCAGAATACTCCGTCTATGTACAATGAAACTACGTATGAAAAAACGAGGAAGGAAATAAAAAATAAATAATGAAAATTTCCAAATTATCATGTAATTGGTAATGTGTCAAAGGAAGACGAAAAAGAGAGAGAGAGAGAGAGAGAAACGAAATAAAAACATCTCTTGCATGGACGACGGCCGCTTTCGATTACGAACTCTGTTTATACGGGCATCGAGCAATGTCCGACCACGTAGCGACCTATTCCACTCGAAAGTGAAATCTCGTAACACTTCAGCGACGTTCGAGAAAACTGGCCAAGTGGTCTGCCGGCCGACTGTTGACTAAGACTCCCAACATCTTGACAGTGGCAGAAGCCACACTTTTCTAGAAACGGCCTCGAAATCGATACGATTGGCTCGCAAATTGCTCACATTTCTCGAGGGAAATTCGGGTTTCGAACGCCCCCGTTGTTCTGAGAATGCAACGACTGACTTTCACCGATCATCAGGATCACTTTCATCGACATATATATTTAATCATTCATTAAATCGTCATTCTTATTTTTTTTCTTGCGCGAAATAACTTGATATAACTTTCACGAATGTTCTAATTTCTATCGACTGTCAAGGACATGTGTTTTTTAGTGGACAAATGAAAGTTTGACTACATAAAAATTGGTAACTTTTACACTAGACACCTTTTCATCATCATTATTAACTGATATATATATATATAATTTCATTTTATAAAATTATCTTCTGTAAATTCATCTTTTAAATTTCGTTTTGTTAAATTTTCTTGACTCAACGTCAGGTTCAGTTTCAAGAATATACATATGTATATGTGTGTTTAAGAGATTATCATTCCTCTATTGCTGCACATAAGAATTTCTATCGGCCACGATAGAACTCACTTGCAAAAATACAATACATACGTATCCTTCAAATCATCAAGATTTTTTTTTCAAATTATTCTTTCAACATGATATCTAATGACTTTCACCTACGCTCAGAGCTTCATTCGCCCTTCAAATAATTCTTCTCGTTTGTTTCCAATATCGTTTGATCGCTACTATTTTATATATTGTTTGAGCGTTATCTAATAATTAGAGCGACATACTCTACATAGCAATTTGATGGACGAATTTTAATCGCTCGATTTAATCGCTCAGTCGGCGGGATTCACTTTGTCGACACGCACGGTTCAAACTGACTTCGGCTCTTTAATAACGGCCCATTAAAATCTACAGTCGGACCGCGAATCCGTTCGTTATCACGGGTGATCGACGTATCACTTTGCTAGCCGTGTAATCTCGTTTTCACCAACGTTATTTAATCTAGCTCGATTATCGTCCGATCGGCAACAAAAGCATTGTCTTGCATTGTAACTCTGCTTAAACAAAAACGATTCATCATTCCCTTCTGTCTTCCTTCCATTGTTGCGTTCCGGTTCCGCAGATGCAATCGCTTTTTCCTCGATAATAAGACGTATTCTTCGCATCGAGATCTGTATGAAAGAAGGGACAAAGAAGAAAAATGGGAAACTTTCGAGCACTTTGTATACAATTTCCACTTTCGTTGCGACAAAACGACCGAGACGTTGATTTAAAACGAATTTGAACAAATTGCACCTTGGATTTCTTTTGTCCCCTCGGCTACGCCGAGGAGTAACGAGAAACTTTTAATCGAACTCATTGTCCTAATTGCATCGAAAGTTCGATTTCATTTTAATAGCGTTCGCTTCTTGTTCGAAACTTCCGGGATATTTGTGTTTCGATTGATCGCTAGTCGAGCGGAGGGAGAAAAAAAAGAGAGAGAGAGAGAGAGAGAGCTTTCGAAAACCGGTGGAAATTAATCTCGCGTAACTAACTCCTCTTGGAAATTCCCCTACCGCGAGAATGAAACGGGGTAAAAATCGCTGCAAATCCCACTTCTGAAAATTAACATTCCGTCTGGCGAGGAGTAACGAGAAGTTTTTTGAAACGATTCGATTTTCAATTCGACGAACCCGTTCGGAATATCATACACAGGAAGAAGTGAATGATACTCGGGAACCAAGGAAATTCGTCGTTATGATTTATTCAAACGAAAGCTACCTCCGTAAAATATCTACAACCAGTTAAAAATTCTGTTTGAAGCTCGAACCTTTCGTTAGTTCTCTTTCGCCACGAACACGTAGAAATTTATGTACCGCGGACCAAGGAACAGTCAATAGGAAAAAAAAAAAAAAAAAAA
>CAJDYZ010009261.1:0-13520 GCA_903986555.1 Heterotrigona itama
TTAGTGGAACAAAAGTTAAAAAATTATAATAGTAATAACAACAACTTGGACTATAGTAGTCTTATTAGTTACTTAGTCAGTGGTTCATGTAATGATTCATATATCACTCTTTATTGGAACAAAAGTTAACAAATAATAACAATAATAATAACTTGGACTACAATAGTCTTACTAATTACTTAGTGGTTCATGCAATGATTGATATATTAATCTTTATTGAAACAAAAGTTAACAAATGATAACAATAATAATAACTTGGACTACAATAGTCTTACTAGTTAGTGGTTCATACAATGATTGATATATCAATCAATCTTTATTGGAACAAAAGTTAACAAATTATAATAATAATAATAATAATAATAATAGTAATAATAATAACTTGAACTACAATAGTTTTATTAGTTACTTAGTGATTCATATAATGATTGATATATCAATCTTTATTGGAACAAAAGTTAACAAATAATAATAATAATAACTTGGACCACAGTAGTCTTACAGTAGTCTTATCAATCTTTATTGGAGCAAAAGTTAACGAATTATAATAATAATAATAATAATAATAATAATGATGATGATGATGATGATGATGATAATCATCATTGGAATAGAAATAAATCAACTGTCGATTAACATCCTCAGCGTCGATGAGACTGTGCATGGGCTCGAGGAGAGGCTTCATATGTCGCATGAAGGTTGGGAACATGCAGACGACTGGCGACATGGCTGCCGCGCATGGCCTCCACCACGTGAAACAGAGGAATTCACTCGGTCCTCCAGCTCGCGACGGTCAAAATTACGCTGTGGTTCATTGTACAGGGTACATCAAAAGCTGGCCACCAAATGGTGAGTGCTTCACATTGATATCAACTAATCAATGTTGCTTCTCGCCGATTCATCACGACGACGATGACGATGACGATGATAATGATGATGATGATGATGATGTACGTTGCTATCGACGTATAACGGGGCCTGTAGATGGCTGCGCGCGAGACATAGCGCCAACTTTCTATTTTAAAGCGAGGGAGACAAGTCGGCGTGCAGCAAGAATATGAACGAACCCGACCACTTCGTAGAATGCGACGAAGATAGCGACGTTTGTACTATAAATTAAGGAGGCCGGCACTCGGTGGCGAGCACGGATAGTATATGATCGGTTTATAAAGAATGAATGGAATCGTCTTGACCTAACAGCCGATAGAACCGGCTGGAATACTGATAAACTATGTCGAGACGGGGCCCGATGCGAAATTTGTATGCCTTTTTCGCGCATTTCCGCCTTTCATGTTAAATGGTTTTCAATCGTTTCGCCAGTAATTTAAGTTACTTCGTACTTTTTTGTTTTGTTTTGGATTTCTTCGAGTGGCGTCAAACAGAAATTGGCGAGATAGATATCATTTAAAAGAGTTTCCTCGTATAAATATGTATTTTTTATATGTAAAATTTATTGAGAATCTCCTTTATTACCATCGAGTGCCCCCCAAGGGAAGACGCTTGTAATTGTAATCTTTGTAATTAACACGTTCTCTGGCACGTTACTCATGTGCAAGCGATAACGTTATCTGGCGACATACAATGTCTCTTATGCACGAGTGATTTCGTTTTTAGAATCACGTCATGCTCAGCTGTGATTCATAGAATGTTGCATGTGTATTTCTGTATTGTCTGAATGAGCTTTCCAGTACCAATGCTGGAATTCGAAATTTCAAAATTTACTAATCAATATTATGTATTATAATTTACGCATTATAATTTAAAATTCAAAGTTCAAAGAAGCCAAGATTTAAAACGATATCTGATGAGAAAACATGTTAAACAAAGAAATAACTCCAAAAGAAGAATTAAAGTAATTTTAAGCTGGATGGAAGTTGACAAAAATTCTAAACTAAAATGCATGGCCACATTGCAAGTATAATGATATATTCTAAATACTCTATCCATCTTGGAAGTTGTATCTAGCAGCATGTAAATCATAATCAATTTTTGGATTATGAGGAACCATGGACTGACTCGTCGTTTTACGCTGTAGGTGATTTTGTTCCCCCATGTGTACCAGGTATGGGATTAACTGACAGGGAGGCTGCCGGTGTTCAAGTCGGACCTGACGGGGTGGTCACAGATGACAACGTCAGCACTCACTGCTGCCTGGTTGCCATTGGGCGACTACAGGTTACTAGTACACCAAATAGTAGCGATTTAGCAGGTTCCAATAGCAATAATGGTTAGTATTCATTCAAATAATATTACCAGACTTTTGAAATTCACAGTGTCGGGGGAATTCGTTTCATCTGCCTCTCCTTTATTTCAGAATTTATTTCACGTCATTCGGCAGAAGGTAAATTCACCTTTGTGGACCAAAGAGTCGGTGGAATTCTAGGGTACACACCGTCCGAGCTCTTAGGTCATCCGTGCTACGAATTCTTCCATCCGGAGGATTTGACGCATATGCGAGAAAGTTTCGAGCAAGGTGATGCCTCTTAAGACTGAGAGAAACCATCCATATTCGTGTTCCTTATTGTTAATGGACGCCTGTTGTTGCAGTGCTAAAGATGAAAGGACAGGTGGTGTCTGTAATATACAGATTTCGAGCCAAAAATCGTGACTGGGTGTGGTTAAGAACGTCCGCATTTGCATTTTTAAACCCGTACAATGACGACGTTGAATACATTGTCTGCACGAATACACATGCCAAGTATGAATCGACACTGGACCGTATTTAATTCACTTATTTTGTATCGTGCAAATGTATTTTTGAATCTTAACGTTCCAATTTCTTTTTTTACTTCTTCCTTATTTCTATCTTTATGTACAACTTTAAACGCACGTTCGTTCTGATATTTCGAAGGTCATTCCATCCTAGTAGTGATGGTCAGACAGAAAATGAAGCTGTACCTGCTTATGGACAACCTGGCCTTGATTATTCCCTGCAGAGACATCCTACCAGAGATCCTCTTTATTCTGGGCACCATATGATGCAGCATCCAGCGACTGTCGCTACAGCTGGTAGACTATTAACTTGAATCATTAATTTTAATTAATTTCTTTATATTTAAAGTTATATTTAAAATGTATCGATATAATCATAAATTAATTCATTAGGCCCTCAACAACCTAGGCCGTCCAGTACGCAAAACGTTTATCAGGGATACGAAACGACGCAATCGCCTATAGCTTATGGTTCCCCTGGCCAACAAAGTGCGTCTTCTTCTGTTTTAAGCAGAATTCAAAAACCAGCTAACACATCGCCAACTCCAGTGCAACAAGGGTGGGCTATTGGAAGACAGGTAAATGTATAAAAATAAACCTGTACTTAATCTTAGAAAACGTTTCATGAAAGTCAAGTTATAACATTGCTTACTGTGTTAGCAACCTGTGACAGAAGGATACCAGTACAATCAATTAAGTCCTTCGAGGTCGCCGAATGGACCAACATATACTCAATTAAGTAGCGGTGCTAGGACACCAGCCACGCAATATCATGCAGTCACAACTGTACCTAATAACCCCGGTAGGCTCAGTTTTAATCTAGTACTCTAATAAGTAATCTAATGTTTATAATACTTATTTTATTTAATCACTAACTTTAAATCAATGACAAAACAGGAAGATAAATAATTGGCAATTATTATAGGCATGTGGGGATGGCAAAGCCAACAACATCAGGCGCCTCAGCAAGATGGCGGACAATCAAATCCTCAGGTGGCTGGACAAGCACAACAACCACATCCTTCGCAAGGTGGACCCGGCACACAGCCACAAGAATTGTCAGATATGTTACAAATGTTGCAAGATCAGGGTGGAGCGTCCGGTTTCGAGGAGTTAAATATGTTCAATACTAATTTCGAGTAGCGACAAGAAAACAGCATGGCCGATAAACGTCTATCTTAAGGAAGCTTTAGTATTCGAGTTTCATTTAATTGGAGTTTGTTCCAAGTATCGTAAATCACACTTTTACTTGAGCATTCAATTATGATAACGAGAGTTCGCCAGTCAGCACCTCACGCGTAAATTTCAACCAAATTGACTAACTTTACGATAGAGATTTACCTGACTTACACAGATTGATTTGTCAGCGCTTCCATTCCGCTAGAACTATTCTGTTGTAGTTAACGATTTTAACGATCGTACGATAGCTTGCGCGATAAATTATTCGGAATTCGTTTTGCGAAAGTGCCATTAAATATCACGTTGGAGAAAAAAAAAAAAAAAACAAAATACGGAAAGTGGGAACTTATAATACGCACAGATGGATCAGTTGACGAGATGCAGGTTTTAACATTTGACAAGTAACACAGATGGATCTTTCGAAAAGGAATTATAATTCATAATTTTAAGTTTCTTTTTTCTTTTTTTTTTTTCTTCTTTTTTCTTGCTTTTTACAACTCAAGTGTAGGTTAAGTTGTATTTAGTGGATGATCATTTCCTTCTGTTGATCTGAATTTAGAGGAAGTAGTTTTGATGAAAGCAGTGCAAGTTAGGAAATGAATTCTCCTCCACTGTTTTAAAAAAAGAACGCAAATATAGTAGCGTAAGTTATATTTAAATTGTACATGACATTTCAAGGACGGTATGGTAATAGGAAAAACTAGAACTTTATCGAGAATATTGTTAAATGGATGTAAGTATATGTATAAAATTTTGGATAAAAAAGAAAAGAAACAAAAATGTGTGTAAGATTTGTAATTGTTCGAGGAAAAGTAACGCTTCATTAAGATTCCAAACGAACACGTTTATTGTGCATGGAACTGCATGTATTTTGTACGGTTATTATCACTTTACATTTTTATAGAATTTTAACGCCTCATCTGTGCTTATTAATAAGTAATAAGGAGTGATTTCTCTCCTTTTTTACGTAGTAGCGGTTTTGTTTCAAAGAAACTAGCGCACTTCGATGAACGTTCAAAGAGATGCATTTTAAACGATAAGGTGAAAAAAGAAAAAGTGAAACAAAGTATTTTTTAAAAGAAACTTCTCAATCAAATTCACATAAATTACGGTAATTTTAATACAAGCTTATCGTTAGATTTCTAAGGTTAGCTTAATTATTTTAATTTAGATCTTTGTAATTATAAATAGTGCAATCGTCAAAATCGACGCTGAAAGGAAAGCATTGTTTGAACTCAACAACAGTGATGTACAAAAAAAAAATTATATAATCCACTTTGCTTCTCTGTGCAAAACAAAAAAGCAGAAACACCATTTTTAGATATTTCTAAAGAAAAATATAGATAACGTTACACATACGAAAACATAATTGCATTTATAAATAACCACGTGTGATTTAGTGCATTGTAGATGTACATGTCTAGCAAATTCTTATTAAGTAGATCAAAGGAACAGTTGCAGCATATCATGATGAATTGGGAACATTTGTCACTAATATATATAAAAATTTACATTACACGTATAATTCTTTTTAATCATCCTTTGTCGAAAGTAGCTACGATTATTGACAATAATTAACATATTGAAGTCGACGAAGGCATCAATATGTATAACGCAAATAACTGATTAAACTTCGAAACATATTTCTGAAGCATTCTATGATCCTTTCTCCTCTATTATTTGAAATTCCTTTCTTATTATTCTATTGAGTGAAAGTAAAACGAAAGTAAAATGAATCTTAGGGGCAGGCTAGAAATCAAATGTTAATTATACAACATTTTTAACTTGTATTTAAATAACTTTGTACAAAAATTATAACTTTAATTTTATCGCAGATAAAACATTTTTTTGTTTCTTCTTGTCATCTGTTGCAATCTTTGCTTTAATGTGACTCTTCACTTCATCTTGTAGTTGATTAAAGAAAGCTGTAGACGACTTTGGAGCTTTGAAACTCGAGTCATCCATTTTTATGATATTTCGATTTTTGCTCAATTTCTTTGCCAACTCTTGCGCCTTTTCTTTCTTGTATTTCTTAGCAACGCCTGGTTTGAGCGAATTTAATTTCTCCTTCTGCTCCATGGCTTCTTTTCTAGAACGTTGTCTCATCTTTTTACGTCTTCGTTCTCGTTTCATATCCGTTTTGGTTCTTTCCGTCTTACCAATCACATCACCTCGTGGTTTGGCTTTTAAAAAGGAAATAAAGATCATAATTAAATACTGTAATTACAAAAAATTTTTTAAACGTGCGAAATTTGTTGTAGACAATATACCTTTAATTTCTTCTGGTGCTAATAAAGCAGCATCACTCAGTCCAACTGGAGCCACTTCTTCCATGTTGATTGCAGGCATATTATTAACCACTCTAATCTCTGGTTTAGCCTTGAAAAATGTGTAATATTAATTATAGACTAACTAAAAGTTTATAAAATGGAAAATTTTTTCAATATTACAATATCTTCTTACCTGTCTTGGAGTGAAGTGGAAATTGGACAAAGCATCCAACTTAGAGAACAAGGAGTTCATCATTTCACGAATTTCCATATGCAATTTTGGTTCTTCCTCTTCTTTCTCATTGTTATCTGGATTTAATGCTTCCTTCTGTCTAAGGTACTCATTTTCGTATATCTGAGATAAACTTTCTTTACTTTTTTCCTGATTCAAGATCAATTTCTTCTTATATTCCAATGGAGTCTCAACTGGTTTAAACTTCTTCTCAACATCATCCCAAGCTTTATCTTTGATTCTTTGTTTAATTATATCTTCTAGTTTTAATGTTGTTTGTTCAGTAATTACAGGGGCAGGTCTGGTTGTAATATCAAATTCTACAAATTCCTCCAGCAAAGAATTTTGTGGCCTGCTTGTTCCACTGATTTCACCTTTCAGTTGCCAAGGTTTGTCTCTTATAGCTTCCTCTTCCAGCTTTTCAATCTTTGTTTTTAATCTCTCTTGCCGCATTTCTAAAGAAGACTTAACTTCTGTATCTTCTTTCAACTTCATATTCTTATTTTCTAAACTATCTGACTCATCAGAGTCATTTGTAAGGTTAAACGTAACCTTTTTCTTGGAAGTCTTTTGATTTTCTATTTCACTATCTATATCCATTTCATTATCCAAATCACTATCATTATCTAGTGATTCATTATCGTCAGATCTTTCGTTGTGTTTGTGTTGTATGGAATTATTAGATTCTTCACCTTCACTCTCTGGACTATCGAAGAAATCTGCGTACTTCAATAGTTCTGCCTTCTCAGTTTTGTCATCATTATCATCAGAAAAATCATTGAACAAATCTACGGATTCATTGTCAGAATCTTCTTCGTTCCTTACTTCGTTCTGTTTTTCTTTCCTTTCTTCTTTTGTTAAGTATTCGTCTAACTCTTCTAATTTAAAAAATTTATCATCCACTATAGATGATTTCTTTCTTCTTCTCTTTAAATTTTTCTGGTGTTTTGAAGTACTCTTTAGTTCTTCTTCATCGTCATCAGTTTCTTCTTTAATAATTTTCTCTGTATCCTCTGGTAGATCTTCATTTTGTTCAGGTACAGATTTCAATTTAGTTGTACTGACTGGTAGCTTGAATGCTTTGGTTTTGGCTAGTAGTTTAGAAACACCACTAATTAAGTGGTCAAGTTCACCCTCATTTTGTAATTCAATTTGCTGCCAAATCTGCTCTTCGTCAAAACCTTCTGTAACAAGCTCCGGCAAAGCATTCGTGTTTCTTTGTGATTCACGTTTCGTGAAGTCATATAAATGCTTTAAGGAATTTTTAAAATCCAGAGCAACACCGTTTTGCACGCTGTAAACAAAATTATTTTTATTGTCATACGTAGGTTATTAGACACAGGTTAGAAACGAAGAATATTGAGAATGTACTTACGTTAAAAATTGTTCAGGTTTTTTAGTATTATTATCAACAATACTTAAAATGCTATTAAATATTTCTATACCAGCCATTGTATATATTTACATTTAACTTAGAATTAACGAAAAAATATACAAGTGATAGGTTTGTGATCCAATACCATTAGTGTATTTTGGTTACAAGCAGTGTTGCCAACAGAAATGTTGAAACTATGTAATAAATAGGGAATAGGGCGTGAATAGTAGGGAATAATAAAGAACGACTTCTACTTTGATTCCGATTATTTTTTGATGTATTTGAGTTATATTTTGTGAATAAACGATAATTTATACACTATTCATACATCCATTCTTGACTTTACTTTGTCACAAAAAGACTGTTTTCAGATTTCTGAATTTTATGTAAAATCATTATAAAACCATCGACCATAAAACAGGTAATTACTGATAATTAAAACAAAAAGTTACACACTTTTGCAGCAAATATGGAAAGTAAAAAAAGGAACTTTTCAAAATTTTAATTTCTTTGTTTTTCACTTTATTTGACATCACTGCGAATTTTATGCTACGTGTTGTTCCGAAAACATTGTCAAATCCGAGTCGGCTGAAATTTTGCACATAGCTTCATTTTATATAAGAACAATGTTTGCGAGAAGAATTTTTGGCAACTCGAAAATTTAGATCCAGAATTTTACAAAAAATGCTTCATGTTCGTTTTCAAATGTTTCGCCAATTTTAGTAATACAGTAATGTATTTTTCATTTATTTTACAGGGCTTGAAAACAATACGATACTGATTTCGGTCCTTGAAACACAATTGCAAAGAACTGATATTCTTAATAACTTATATAGATCGAAATAACTGCGATAGATCGAAATTTCTGATATATCATCCTTTATATATCGATCCTAGATTTTTTTGGTCTTTTATCTTATATTAATGAAAGATTCTTCATAACAGTTATTTTCGAGCCCGTTTCAAGCTTCGACTTATCAATAATAATAAGTACAGATTCAAAAATTTGAATTGTAATATCGTTGCGAGACGATGACCAGTTATCAGAGATTAAACGTAGTGTCACGATGTGTTCCTAGATGGCAAGACTCGTTCAATGATTGCATCGGAGCGTCGCCGGTCCACACAAAATGACCTGGTGGGGCACTCGTGAAGGAACTTGCGGAGCGCGCAGGGGTGGGAGGCGGGAACCGCCGAAGAAACGCTCGGAGTTAGAAGCCGCAAACGCATTGGCGCAGACCTCGGTACGGTTCGCGCGACACGCTACCGCCAGTACGAAGTTGAGGTGTGCGTTTCTCAGTTTTGTACCGTGTGCGCGTGTGTGTTTATGAAACCTTTCAACAACTCGACGGACCAAACACCCAGGTGTACGCATTCTAGTGGATACAGTGTGCTTGGAAAGTGTGTTTGACACAAGTGCGTTCTCACGGAATTCCCAGGTGCTTTTGCTCCAGGTTTTGGATAAGCTTCGTACACACGTCGAAAAGTACGTATGTATACAGTTGAGAGATCTCTCCATTATTTACCTATCCGTTTGTGTAATTGATCGAACGGTCTGATCGAACAACGTACCGTTCGATTTATACATATATACGCCGACAATGCGCATTTTAGAAATTTCGTACGACGAACGATAGAGGCGATAATTCACTATTATATTACGGACTTCCAGTTTGTTTATTGTCCTCGAAATGTGTGTCGGCAAACAGAAAGTTTACGCGCGAAAAGGTCGATGGGTCACGTGGGAATATTTCGTGTAACGCAGAGAATCTACTAATCCACTTCAACGACAGAAAAAGTCGTCTCGCGTACGAAAGTCCTTGCCCCTTTGACGCTTTCTTTCGTCATAACACTGGAATCTTTGCGAACTCGTCGCACTGGCCGAAAGGTTATCCTTGATCTTTTCGAGATTAGCCATGACGAGTGTCGCATTTATTTAAATTCGCCTTTTTCGAATACGCGTCCTTCCTTTGTCTTACCATGTTTGGTTGTATGGTGTATTTGTTAGACTCCTGTTAGACATGTCGTATACAAAAATAATTACTTTTCTTTTATTCTTTTCTTCTGTCTATTAATTGAAAGAATACCAATCCTTTGGTCCGATTCATCGGTATTTTTCAAAAGGTCTGAAGTTCGAGGAAAATAACAAGCAATTATATTATTAAGATGGATTATGTCTTTTAAGCCTTTTAAAAGTAAGATTAAAACGTTTTCTGTCTCATCTCTCAAGAATTTTTTCCTTCTAATCCTTAAATGATGACGTGCACGTACATTATTTATATCACGATTACTAATTTCAAAGAAATTTTTCTCTACATCGTTTAATCGCTTTTTATTATTTTTATTATTGTACGTATATCAGGTATACAATATTTAAAAGTTTTTACTGTTTCAAGTTATCTTTTTAAAAAGGTCCTTTTACTTCGAGCATCAATACCCCAGTCGAAAGTAATGGCAATGTTTTTAAATTTCGCGCACTTTTATATCGCGGATTTTAAATTTCGATTTCATCGGTAAAAAAATCGATATCGATTTCTCCCCCAAGATGTCTCCACCACCATCATCCCCACCACCCAAAAGGCGTTATCACATCTGCATCTGTGTGAACCTAGAATCATGCAGAATTAGGATAAATTCAGAGGTTATGGTTGCTCGTAAATTTGATTAGTCGCGTATTTCCATACACGTATGAATTCTGCATTATTAAGTACGAAAATGTCCAATCAGATCAGTCGAACATTCTATTTGTTCATTTTGCTTCGAGAAAAAGTTCTGATTGTTCTAACTTCATACCTGCGTAAAGGTAGCTTTAGTACTTTCCCCGCCATCGTTTCCTCTTCCTGAGGATATTCTGCATCTTTTTATTCCCATGATCTAACCTGATCTATGCGTAAAGTCATTCTGTTACGAGGTCAGAATTCCTCGCGGAGGAGAACTGGTCGTTTGCAAAGGTCGCTCGGCGGGCAGCTGGAAAACGACGCGCGCGCATGCGTACGTGTACGGTACACAAGGGAGCTCAGAGACCGGTGGAGATTTTCCTTTTCCCTCCGCGGTCGCAGCAAGTTTCTCTGTTGGAAGCGAACAATCATAACGGGGCGCTGGCGTCGTTGCACGTCGTGAAATTGGAGCGGACTTCGATCCTTTCCCGAACGGTACCCGGCATTTGATCAGAGCCTTAGCCCCTGCGTTCCACGAGGAAATAATATTACGCGCGCGCCGCCACGCCGTACTGCCTAGAGTTTCTAATGAGCCCCTCCAATACTCAGTCCGTTCCTCTACTACACGAATACCGTAATTCTCAATGGATATCGTTTCTCTCTCTCTCTCTCTCCCTCTCCCTTTCTCAAGAGTCGTTTTTCTTCCCTCCACCACGCGGCCTTCTCCCTTTACTTCTACCAGCCGTGCTTTTCGCGTTCCCTCCACTCTCCGCCAGTGGTTCCTTTCGATGCGCGTCTCGCGGGCGAAAGTCGTGTGCGTGAATCTAGCGATGGAAGTAAACCGTTCTTGCGTTAATTTGCTCGAAATTGCAATATGGGGAGAGAACGTATGCATCGAAGATTATCACTTATTTTAATTTAAATTTAAGTAATTGATCGATTCATTTTTAGGGAGATTTATAAAAATGATTATAAAATTATTTTTTAGGGAGTAATTGATCAATTCATTTAGAGGGAGACCAACAACAGAGAATTTACATGAGTATACATGAGATAGGAGGTTATCCTACAAATTAAGTCTCGATTTCGAGGACACAAATTTAAGAGGTCAAGTATATGTGCTAATTGCGAATGGACAGTGGTCACATGCTGTGATTTAGGTTAGAACATTTATTATCCTTCTTGATTTATTTTTCTATTTAAATATATAGAATAGCCTTCTATACGAATTAAACCATGCGTATCGAAAATGTATGCTAGGTTATATAACCAAAATGAACGCTCTTGTCGTTTGATGAGATATTAACAAATACTATTTGTTACAAAGATATCGCTTATTGGGAAGAAACGCAGATTACGAAATGATGTATATTTTCAAGCACATTGAGATAATGCCAGGAGAAATTATCAAATTAAAAAGAAAAAGAATTTCATTTCCAAGGCATCATGTTTACGCGGCCGATTTAATTAAAATAGGATCTAAAAATATCCGGTCTGGATGCTCATTAGTATGCAATGTAAACACCCGTTATAGATTAAGTATCGTCTGGTGAGTTCATTCAAGGATTCTTCCGTTCGAAGTTGTTTCAAGGTCACACTTGCTAAACACTCGAATCTCGTCGAACATAACCTGCAAAAATTTATCATTAGAAATACGACGACCAGAGCATTCTATCGATATCGATCAAACAAGTGAATATCATGTCGTCCCCATCGCTAGCCAACGTTAGTCGAAGTATTACCAACGAAACGTACGTTTCTCATGCGTGCGTGCGCACACACGTTTTCTGGGGGAGTTGCTGGACCGCTCTCAAAGTCCCCCTTTTCTTCGCTGCGACCGCGCGGACGAAGAAGATAAGAGAAGGAAGCAGAGAGAGAGAGAGACAGAGAGAAAGATCCTTGGCGAGTCCTGGAACCCAAGACTCGAGACGCGAGCGAACAAGCCGAGACTCCGGTTACAGACTTCAAGGCTTAACGCGCGGTACTCCCGCGTTCCGTCAATCGTGGATTTACGGAACGGTCACGGTGGAGAAAAGAAATAGAGAAAGAAAAATTCTTGCGTGCAATGTGTTATTGTAACCGACTCGAGTATCGCCATTACCGTCAACCTGTTTCAGGCTACGCATGACGATGGGGTATCATCGTCCTCATGCTTTTCCTATACAATTAGGGGAAACTAGGAATTTAGGATGCACGAGTGAGGGGAATGTGGGACAGCAGTGGCTGCCGCCTCTCTTATTCAAAGTTGACGGCATTAATTATACGCTGAATCGCTTTTGAAAGTTCCCCTCGAATAGAATTTAATTAAGCTTTCATTTCAAACAGGTCTTTGAAACCTCGTAGAAACAACATAGATATACAGAGTTCCTTTCAAGTTTGATGTTTCAGTCTCCCCCCATCGTTTCTCATGCAGTTGTGTTCCCACCGGTGTAAAAACACAAGTGAACACGAGTGACGAGAAGGAGAGATTTTGGTCGTACATCTTAAACGACATCTCTCATTGGTGTAATTAGTTGTAAGTCCCCTCCCCCTTCCCCCCTATATATACGTGACTCGCCGTGATGCGTCGACAGAATACGATATGAAGAAACGGAGTTTTATCTGGCGCGTACACGCGATCGGACTCCTCTAGCGGACGGCCGCGATGCGACGGTGAATGTAAAAAACTGCCAGAATGCCTGCAGGAATGTAGAATTTTTCTTGTCGACTTTCTACGTGCCTCTGACGTCACCACGGGCGCCACTGTACAGGGAGGGTGAATTTTTAAAAGAATCGAAGATCAGAGCCGAAACATTGATTGTCAGATTAGCCCTGCGTTCTTGGCAAAAATCTTCGTTTCCAATTGAATTGAATGCGAAAATAATTAATGGGCAGAGAGAAAGAGAGAAGTGAACAGGCGTTTGTTATCCCGTGTAATTCATGCAGGAATGACGATAAGATAGAGGAATAAATAGTCCTCGATTGGCTGTGGCTGTAACACTACTATCTTTGACCTGGTAGCGTGAAATCATTATTCAATGCCTGCTCTCGGACTGTAACTTCGAAAGATATCCTCAACAATGGCAAGAGAATTGAAAAGATTGTTGTAGTTTTTT
>CAJDYZ010009268.1:14286-27538 GCA_903986555.1 Heterotrigona itama
TTTCAAACTCGACTTCCTCGAAAACGAAGGCTTTAATGAAAAAAAATTTTATTCCTTCTTTTCGACTCGTTTTTGTTTAAAATCATCTTTTATTTGGTTTGTCGCACCCTGTATATTCGATAATTGACTTGAAGCTAAGCATCAAGAAGAAGTTAAGTTAGGTCGTACGACATCTGTTTGAATAATTAGAAATGAGTTTGTCTAGTATGTTTGTATCTAAATTTTAAAATAGACAAAGATCTTTTCTGTTTGGTCATGTATATGGATTATTTATAGGAATTAACTTCAAACAATAAGATAAACGTATGGAAATACTTGTTAAACGTTTCTTGAAATTTAGGGTCAGTTATGCGATCTTATTTCAATTCAGAGACTTCAAGTACACAGCCATTGACGTTACTGACCATGAATTACTGCCCATGAATACTAAACGAGTCATGAATTATGCATTGTATTTACAAGCCTAAAAATGGACATTCACCATTTTAATGTTCGAACAAACGTATGAAGTGGTCGAGTTCATTTTTACTTCTCTGTTTGTTGTTTCTTCGATTAGCATCACTAAAAAAAAAAAAAGAAAAAAAAGAATATTATTTAAAAGTAATTTCTCAAAATAAGCAAACTAAACTAACATGAAAGAGGGTAAAGTATTAAAAGAGACAAATATCTCGCTTGGCTTCACAATTTACCATCGTCCCTTTGATCGGCATCGATCCGGACCAACTTTTCTCACTTGTCGTGTCGGCTAATCGAAATTCCCTGTCGTCCAACACAGATGCACCTACTTAACTCCTCGCCATCGAATCGCATCGCTCTTAATACCCATACATACTGTAACCTTATTCCCAAGAATGCATTAATCCCGAAGAGACTGAGCACAGTGACAATACATAAATACAGTAACTGTGAAACGTACTTATTACAACATTGATCTTCGTACTGAAAATTTATTCTGGTGGAAGTTTCCATTAACGTCTCAAAATACTGATAAATACCCAGAATTTTATATTTGTGGTTCTTCCTCCCTTCCCTCAGAGGGAAATTCAACAAAACAGTTCGGTGTATGAGTATACTCGTAGTTACACTGGACGATATAGAGTGCAGCAGACTTTTTGCGACGTGACAATTATTTACGCCAGACGAGCATGTCCATCGAGAGTGATTTAGCCCCCGGAGCACCAGGACGATTTAGCTCTGTTAGCTTCAGACCTCTGGTCCCCTTTGTATTCCCATGACAGCTGTCCACGGCATACTGTGCGATAATTCATTGAATCTAGGTGTCGATAAAATGTCACGGACAGCGGACTATAGGCTGGACAAAGCTTCTTATCGGCTGAACCGACCCGATAACGAATGATGGAATCTCGAATACGATCGAGAGCCAGCCGTGTGCCCGCGTTTCTGCTCTCTGAGGATCCACGATAATCCGAGACAAAGTGTTGCCGCTTGTAACGATCTGTGAAATGGATTAATAGGATGAACGAAATCTGCATGATGATAAAAAAATGACATTTCTAAATAACGTGGGTGATGAATAGGGTGATGGATGCTCGTGATTCGGAAATGGATTTATATTATACTCGATGGCGGATCGTGGGCACTGCCAAATTGTAGTATCCCCAATTTTTCTTGATATATATATATATATATATATCAAGAAAAATTATATATTATATATATATATATTTATTTGCTTGTAATATCATCAACAATCCTGTCCAATTCTCTTACTTTGCATAATAATAATAAAAATCCACTGCATTTAAAGTATGTATGTATATTTATTCTTTAGATTCTTTAGATATTTTTGTTAATTTGTATGAATGGTATAAGTTATGATAATGATAAACCTTGTGGTTTCTCTTTTTGTTGAATATTTTTCATGATAGAGATCAAGCTGAAATCTGTCAATTGTCCAAAATAATTGAAATATGGATCTGTTTTATTTTCCTTCTTTTTTTCTTTTGTTAATCATTCTCAAAACATTTTACTATGTGAAAAACGACAAGGGAAAAATTATCATAATTTACATACTTCACGTTTTTAGGACGTAAATGTTTTAAAATTCAATATACTATCAGTCAATAACATTTTATTAGTATTAGATTAATACTAGTTGGATCATTTTTTTGAATACTTTGCGCAATGAAATGTGTAAGAAATACTTCACAGATTTATCTTCAAAATTCTATACGTATATTTGCTGTAACAAGTTGTTCCCTATTTCAGCTATACCTGTTCATCAATTGGCATAAAAATTGTGAATTCAATAAGGATAGATTTATCATGTTTCTCTCGTGTGAACTTGTCATTACGTAGAATGAGATCACGAGTTTGCCATCTTTTCTTATGCGGCACGACTTTTAGAATATATAACAAATAGTATAATATTTCATCAGTTTTATACACTCGTTAGATGTTCGTTTTCAATCACACCTACCTCCTATAGATTCTTATAAATCTTTGTCTTGATTTCAGCTTGGTGGTCAAAGATACGTTATGAGGGAGGGAAGACCTTACTGTCTTCGATGTTTCGATGCCTCGTTCGCCGAGTACTGTGATAGCTGTGGCGAACCAATCGGCGTGGATCAGGGGCAAATGTCTCACGAGGGTCAGCACTGGCACGCGACCGAGACTTGCTTCTGTTGCGCCACTTGCCGTACGTCCCTTCTCGGACGGCCTTTTCTTCCACGGAGAGGTGCCATTTATTGCAGCATAGCCTGTAGTAAGGGGGAACCGCCGACGACACCGAGCGATTCTTCTGCTGGACCACCACCACCACCTTCCTTCCTTAGGTTAGTTATTGTTCCGGCTCTTGCAATTAGGAAAGAAATATAGAATTATTGTTAAATTGTTGGTTGAAGGTCAATAATTCCAAAGGAGGATACTAACTTACATGTTAACAATGCAGAATTTAACTTCAAATCACGTTCTATATATGTATTCTAACAAAACATAAAAGTTGAAGATTCAAGAATTTTTCTTTCTTTTATGAAAATTGTCAGTTTAAATAATGGTTGGAGAAGTTGATAAGCGAAGAATTCTTTCTATGTTAATAATTTTTCATTCGTTATTGACAAACGTTTCGCTAAAATATCATTGCCTCTCTGTTTGAAGTAACATTCTATCTAAGATAGAACTTGAAATCGACCTAATGAATTGCAGAACTGGTCGGAGACCACCGCCACCAAGCGAAGGTTCTTCGAGTCCACCACCACCTCCTCCACCTCCGCCGCCGCCTGGATCCAGACACACTCTATGTTCACCTCGTAACTCACCACGGATGAACAGGAAGCATCATCAAACGTCTGCTTCCCTCGCCACAACACCTACGCAAAACACCTTGAGCCCCGAATTTCCTAACGAAGGATTTTCTTCGAGCGGCTCGAGGCCGAGTGGCCTTGACCGAGTGTTGCTCGAGAGAAACCTCGAGAGACTGCTTCAGGAACGCAGTTCTCACTCGGAGGAAAATCACAACGAATTAGGAAGGTGAATTGACTTGCCAACAACTTGATTTTCCTATATAAACGAACGTGCAATTTTGCTACTGCTATTAACTTTTAACTGTTCACAACTGTTTTAAGCAGTTTTCATTTATGTAAATATTTCTAAAAACGTTGACAAGAAAACGGGCATTTAGACACGGGTGTATAACAGGTTACCAATCTGCAGGCGATGCTCCATGCAATCATTCATTCTTTCCCAGCTGTCCTTCCGTTATATAGTACATGACATGTAAATTTGTATTTTCCCATCAAATATATATGCATTGCAATATGAAGTAAACTAAAGCAGTCACGCCAATCCAATTAACTGTCATGAATCTTCTGTTCGTAGACTGATGCAGGCAAGAGACCGTGAACCGTTGAGATGTGTTCAGAATTGCGCTCCTACCCACGCGTCGAGTATGCCAGAGTTGCCGCCACCTCCCCGGCCGTCGTCCGGAGCGTCCGCGTCGGCGTCGACATCCACATCGACCGGAGTTGTGGCGGCCGCGATGCCCGGGATCGTGTTGGAGACGACGGCATCGCCGACGACCCTCGTCGTTAGCCAAACGGATCCTCCGACGCCAACGTCGCGGCGTGTGCGGTTCCAGGGTGACTTGGACGTGAACGATCACGCTGCGGCGTCGTCTCGCGTCACCCTATCGCCGAGCAACGATAGGAATTCATCCTCGTCGCCCTCCCCTCCCCCAGCGTCGTTGTCGAGAACAAATGTGTCTCGATCGAGAAGCCTACAGCCTGAAGAAGTCGCTAGCACGTCCGCCTGGGGTGCGTAAACTTCTCTACTTTGCATAAGATAACGCAGTTCCTTCCAGCAATCGCTCGTTCTTCTTAGAAAAGGGGAATCGCCGAGCTACGTGATGGATGGGTGTGGATGGTTGTTGAGCCTAATCTTGAGATTAGGCTTGAATCTAGAAGAAGAAGAACATTCAAAAAGATTGACCTACGTTTCATTGCACCGATTGCTCTCATTCATATCAAGATTTACTGTATCTTATTATATCTTATGCACTTAAGACGTCTATCGCGGACATTAAATAATTTGCTCTATTCATCTTGTCGATTGAATTTATCATATTTTACATTGAATATCTTTAGAATAGTATGCTGTGGCCGCGATACAACTGTTATGCGATCAACGTGCTTGTAATGATTTCATAACTTGCTGCAGGTATTGCTGGAAGCTCAAGGATAGACGGTGACGACGACGACGTCGAGTCTTGCTGTTCTACATGTAGCTCCTCGAGCAGTTCCGACGAGGCTACCGCCTACGCTTTGCCGCCAAGAAGAGCGTACGGTGGCGTTAGGATTTCGTACGTGCCGAACGATGCGGTGGCATGCGCGAGAAAACGTACACCGACATCCTCAACGTCGAATCAAACTCACAAGGACACAGATAAGTGCGTTGTATCCTGATGACATGCTTCGAAAGTTTCAACATATATCTGCGTCTATATTCGATGTACATTATTCATCGATGCAGGAAAATCGTTTTCGCTTCACTGTCAGGTGACGGTGATCCGATAACATTTGTATCAGTCTCGAACCGACGAGCAACGTCGCAAAGAAAACGAACAAACGAACGCGAATGCGAGATACAAGAGTTCCTAAAAATCGGCGTGACTAGGATTTTTCTGCCACGTTCCCCGCGGTCGAGACTCAAACGAACGACTTCAAATACTCGTGTACATAATGAACGTAACAATCGAAATAATCGGTCGCGAATTACACCGAACAACTCGCGACGATCGCGACGTTTCTTTTTCTATTTTTATTACCCCGATGTATTTGATAATAATAACGACGATGATAGCATTATATTTTATTACCATTTGTCATTCCCGCTGCGTAATTGACAGTTCAAACGGGCGCCGTACCCCTATAGGTCATCCTATCTTGGTCTCCTCAACTTCTTCAGGCAATAGTGTATGAGGCGATGAACCCAGCTTCGTGAAACAAATAGTATTGGTAACCGTGATGTGATCGCACGACATTACATTGTAAGTACAAATAAAAGGCGCTCGGACCGAGATGTAGACAATCTGAAAAATATTCGGAAAATAAATTGATATTTGATTTATCCCTTGACATTCTCTTCATTTTCTTTTTTTCTTACGTTTCTTTATGCCAAGTTACATAATATTATTAACACAAGTATAATGTGCAGTAAACTGTAATTGCTTCTTCATCATCTTGAGGATTGATTGTATCATTTTGATCTCTCACATCAATATCAAATCACAAGACATATAAGTAAGATTAAAGATTACATTTTCAATTGTTTTGACCTAAGCGTATTAGGTTGCAGGTATATTTGTTTCGTAAACGATATCAAAAAGAAAAGAAACAGAATGAATATATATCATACAACCTAATACATATATCTTTCTCTACTGCTCCAGCAATAACCATCCAAACCGATTTAACTATCAATGCATGAAAAACTCGCTTTCTAACGCAAAGGTAAGATTAATCATAATATAAGCAAAGCAACGTTTGGAAAGCTTGTAAAAGCCTCGTTTGAAGATTAATGGAAATCAGTATGATGAACTATATAATGGCAAGATCCAAGTAACAGCGAGAAATCTTTTGTTAATGTTCCATGTTTCTTGAAAAAGTTGTGCTACTTGTTGCTTGATATTTCTACATATATTACTTCACGTTTTTAGGGACAACATAAACGTTCCTCTGATTATGTTACAACAATATGAACAAAACAATGATACCCTGATATTTATCTTCTAATATTTCTGATACTTATTGTGCATTGTCTGCGATAAGAAGCAAAAAAGAGTTCTTGTTTGTTTCAGTGAGGATGTAGCTTAAGTAGGCAAAAATACAACGATGCTTGTCGTCCGATTAGAAGGGGAAAAATGAAAACGCACGGTCGAGCAGCGAAAACAGCGAAAGTGGTTTCTCTCGGCCGCACCAGACGCCTGTTGTTATGCCACTATCTCGTCTACTTGTTACACTCATGGTTACCCTCTCTCTCTCTCTCTCTCTCTTTCTCTTTCTCTTTCTCTTTTTCGCTTTCTCTTATTTCACGCGAGAGAGATCTCCGGGTTTTATGAAGGATCGCTGGAAAAACACAAACCACACCGATTTATCATCTGCCAACGTCCACGTTCCACGATCAAGCATCAAAAAAACACTCTACATTGCGAAAAAATGGCGATGCCACATTAACATATGGCGTACACTGTGCTCTGCATATCGACGTAATCGAAGGTTCGAAAACGGGTGCGTGAAATTACACATTGATTATGTCATGGTAATATCTGGTGGAACAACAGGTACGCGGAATTATGTAACTGCTTGGGAGATTTCGTGACTTCGTGCTGGGAATCTGTGAAGAATTCTATGACGAACTGTTACAGTGTTAGACCGGTTTTGTAATTCTGTATTAATTTGGTATACTGTTGAGACAGATGCAACTTTGCTTTATTTGATGTTTAGGCGTCAGCAGATAGTGGAAATGATCTTGAATTTAATTTGTTGCAGAGTGATGAGACAATTTTTAATTGTCTGTTTCTTTCTTTGTGTACAACAGTTTGCTTTCTTGGTCTATAACAAGCGTAAAAATCTTGGTCTTTAAAAGTTTTCTCTCTCCTTTTACGCGGCTCTGACATGCACGTTTCCAAACGCTTGAAATAGCCTGAAGTTCGCATGTTTGAAACAGTTTTACTGGTCAATTACGCGAACCAACGTACAGACGTTTTTCTTAAAGAGCCGTCATTCCTGTGTTTATTGTACACTTCGCTAGCTACTAATGCTGGTAAAAAATGTATAATGATAAGTGTAGAACGTTTGAATTGAATTTACACGTAAAATTTTCAAAAATTATAGGAACATCAATCGAGTTTTCTTTAATTTTCTTTCTGAATTTTTTCCACGGTATAAAAAATTCCAATAATGAAACAGATTGGAATTAATTTACATTCTCATTAAACAACATATTTCTGCAAACCTGATAAGTTGTTGCAAACTAGGCCGAGATTGCGCAACTATATAATGCATAAGTGACTCGCAGCAATTGTATACGCCTGAAGGAAAACACACATTCGCATGCTCCTTTTTACGAAATACTATTCCTCGAACATGAAACACGGACCATTGTGCCATTAGGTATATGAAACTCATGCTCATTTGTATTGTTTCTGTGAATTTACCTGCAATATAATAGCGTATTTTTTCCAGCACATTCACCTACAGCCTCTATGCCATAAATATAAAGTTAATCGTAGAATCCTACATCAATTTCCAATATAATACAAGATCATTTTTGTATTATATTGACTCTATTGACTTTTTTTGATCATAGACAACATTCTGTAATGTAATAAAAAAAAATTATTGTATCATTATTATTATTATTAGTATTTTTCAAATTATTATTATATTTATTATTAATTAAAATTCTCTACTAATTAATCCTTCAAACTCCAAAACTCTCTGCTAATGTTTTATCTGTGTCATATTCAGGTAAACCTAAATGGCCACCTGTACAGCTTGTCCGTTTTGCTTATCTCTTAACCTAAAGCTACCAAAAAAGGCACAAGTGCTACGCGAAGGTGTTCGTGCGCCGTGGAATGTAAAAAATAATGGCCGTGGAAGGAACAACGACCCACTGGCCATAATAACATACATGTAACTCTGCTTGTCATTCCATATACATCTAGAATTTTCGTCGACGCTTAATGACGACACTACATGGAAAGACAGCCTTCATAGAGCCCTTCTCCTCTTGTCTCGTTACACACCTTGAAGGCATTTCTTACCACACCAATAACAAATTCAGAATCTTACGCTTCTGATAAAACTGCGCTAATCGGCAGAAGCTGTTTCAACTTACTCTTAAGAGACGAGTTTTTTTGTTGCTTTGCGAAGAAGATGGCACGTATCAGGGAGAAGTATGAGAAAAATGGCAACCCTAATGAAGATTGTCAACTTCCTCAGAACTACCAGCCAACCAGTCTCGAAAAACAGTTGTAATAAATTTCGATGAATATTCAACAAACCCGTAGAAGAAATACCTGCCTCATGTATTGAGAACTGAGGACACATTATTTCAAGTAACGCTCGTCATGCCTTGACCGCTCCTTCTTAAATCACGGGGTTGAATGAAATCTCGTTTTCCCGTTACATGGAATCTGATTCATGCACGAGTCACGCCGACCGGCGCGGAAAGAGAACGCATTCTTACCTATGCTGCCTTCATCTACCGAATCTCCGGCTATTCCACGGATGTTGTACACTTTGCAGATACGCCCAAATAACGTTTCCAAGAAGACTCGACGAGGTAACATTGATGCCAAGAAATTCTCCTATCTGATTGCGAGGAACGCGTATGCGAAGAATTTAGTCGCGCCCCCCCCCCCCCTCCCGCGATATTCATGTTGTGTTTATCGTTGAATAGACGGACTTTTGTAAAGAAATTCCTGCGGGATGCCAATGGGTATGCGAGGTGTACGACATTCAACCTTTTGCGATTTAACGTTGACTGAATTTCAACTGTAATTTAAGAACAATACAAAATTAATGGAAATTTCCCGTCAGGGGCCCCTGATGATCTTGAATTGATTAATTTAATTTGTAGATGATGTAGCGAAAGTAATTAACATAACATTGTCGGACTGTGAAATATGAAAATAATTTCTTTTTAGGAGATATGTTATAACATTAGCTTACCAAGCTGATTCAGCAGTTGATGGGGCCATAAATTTAACAGTGTGAATAGCAAATGAGAGAAATCGCGTTCAGGAATGCAGTGTAGCTTACCAATAATGGACCAACGATAAACACAACTGGAAAGAACGATTAAAAGACTATAATATAAAGAATATAAAGAAAGCAATTGAAATAACAGTAAAAGCTTACGGAAATGAAAAACAAGCATAATTGAAAATTCAAAAAAAAGAATAATGAATAGAAGAACATAATATGAATATTTAATAATAAAATTATAATTAACAGAGAAAAAAAATAATCCAACCTGTCTCTGTGCCAAGAGCAGAGAAACCAAGACAAGTGAGACTCGAAAGAGAGAAGAGGAGAAACGATGGTACGGTGTGTTGCACGAAAACGTATCGAAAATTTCACCTGGCCAGCAATGGTCGATTTCACGGATAGCAAGACCGTGTCAGAGGCTGAGTCGTACGAGTTAATCATACGCGACGCAAGTAGGTCGACCTGGGTAAAAACAAACGATCTGCGCACGCGGCGGCGCGATACATATAATTGGTCAGCGCATTGCTAGCAGCAAATCCGACATACATTCCAGCGCGGATCCTGACTACTTACGTTTCACCTCGCTGTGGAATGCAGTCACCTTGTGGCAGGTGTAGCGTACGTCCTCAAACCTCATACTTTCCCCGATTTGAATTTAAATGTGTCTTCATTGCCACAGGTGCAACCAATCCCCAGGGATTTGGTTGAATTAATCGCTTCGGTTTAGTCGTCGTGACACTGATTATTGTTTCACTGAAACATTGATTATTGCTCGATGTTTGTTCTAGGATTTTTAATATCAGAAGAAACAAAATACGTTGGATATTTTTCATTAATTAACAGACTGCGAATATTTATGCAAATTTATGTTTTTACAAACATATTGGAAAAAGGTAGGATCTAAAATAGATACTTGTTTTATTATGTACTGAACTAACAACAAGTACTTTAAGTATTCTACACTTTTAAATTTCTTACAAATACATGAAAATTGGTAGTTCATTTAATTAATATATTGCACGGAAATAATATAAAATGGTAATAATATTTGTAAAATTGAAAAAAAAAAAATTCTACCAAACATTCATGTATGTGTTAATAGATTAAATTTAATTTTACTTACACTCATAAATGGCACGTGTTGAAAATTGACATGTTATGTAACTGTGGGTATACTACTAGGATGAATAATGAAGGTACTAGCCTTGAGCTGACACATTATACTATCTATACCTCACACTCTTCCTATATAACATAATATACAATGTCTAAATTAAAATAAAATTATATTAAATAGTAAAATAATATAATGATATTACCACTATCATAAGAATGATAGTGGTAATGGTAAATCTAAGTGAAAAATATATAATATTTATATACTTATTACTATGACTGTAATTATTTGATGTAGCACAAAGATATTTCATTGATCGTCCCAAATACCAATGACTCGTTGAAACAAATAAATGAAAAAAAAAACCAATGGAAATATATATTTTGAGTTAAATACATACGAATCAAACTAACGGATCTATGGAATTCATTTACGCGACCTCTGGACGGTCATCTCGCGGTTAAATACGCGAGAGGCTTTCTCCATGGATTGGAATGCAGCCTCTCCCTCTGATCAGGTCTCTGGCTTGCTCCGGCGACAGCCATGGAGGCTTCCAGGTTCGCTCTTTACTGATTTTAGATTCCTCAAGATAGCTACATGTCGAAGAATTAAGTTCCGCTTGCTTTCTTTCTTGAAAAACATAGTTAACGAAGTTCATATTTTTAATTTAATTGTCAACAACGCAATGTAAATAGATCTTCCGGTCCGCGTATTTTAAATTTTGTCGCATTTCCTTCTGCGTGGCAAAGTGTTTGAGAGTTCTGAAACCAAAGTTTTGAAGAGATACCTGATCAAACTTTTTCTTCTATTGACTAAAAATTTTTTAATTACATGTTTTATGTTTGTTTACTGATCGTGAAGTACAAGCCAGGATTTTTTAAGTCACTGAACATTTAGAATCAGAGTAGATTCTATTCTTCTACATTATGTTACACATTAGAAGTAGAGTAGATTTTTGTAATTGAAATTCAACAGGTTCCGCAAGAGTATGTACTGATATTCCAGTAATTTTAGATTGCGAAATATTATCTTGCTGGTGACTCAGTAATTAAGCATTTCCAACGTGATAGCTCGCGAAAAATTATCCACGCGTAGAGCCGTTTCGATTGGAGAGCAACCGCATACTGCGACGTGATACTGTACACACATGCAGACAGAATTTGGACGTAGTTAGATATTAAATACAAATAATAATATATCTCTGAATTCTTCGTGCCTAATAATATCCTTTGCAATCTTTCAGTCTCAAATTACATTGAATCCCTTAAACTTTGGATTTTTTGAGATGTTGAATCCTTGCATTATCATGACTATGTGATTATGTACGTTCTTTTATTATTAATTTTTGAAATCCTTTTGAAATCCTTGGTATCTGAATTTTTTGACTTTGAAGATTCATGGATTTTTATGTCTCTGGAAATTATATATAGATCCTTATACACTTCTTTAATAGAAATTTACGGATCCCGAAATTTTAGATCCTTTACCTACTCTTAATCGTTGATTTCTAAATTTTATATTTTCCAACACCAGAAATCCACGGACTTCATTGACAATTGCTCTCTTTTAATTGTTTATATATTTCAACTCCAAATCACACATCACTTGGTTCTCTGCTCTTCCTTCATTTCTATTCCTTAATCCTTTAAATTTCTGCGCATTGTAATGTTTAAACTTTATTTTCATAATATACTTTGCAATTATTTTTCAAATTTTTGCCTCCATATTTCAAGTATTAGAGATTCCTTAAATTCCAGTCTCTCTAAAAAGAATTTATAATTCGTCAAAACATTGACAGCATTTGGCAAGAAACTTTTACCAGGTACAAAGCACGAGACCTATTTGCCAGTCTGTACGCAGCCTAAGGCGCGAATGAACACCGCTCGATCAATCTGTAGGCCGCCGCGTGCCTGTGTAGCTCGCTTTCCATTCCGATCGAAAGGTTTTGCTCTTGCCGTTACCAGTTAAAATCTACAGACACTGGTACAAACAAGAGATCTAATTCGTGCTTGATGGCCACACTCACTGTGCGAGCAAACTAAACTGAATGAAATTTAGTTTTCGTTTGAAGGACACCCCTTTCTCGATGGGTCGACGGTATCGGAATACCGATTCGCCTCGAAGGCTGAATTGCATCAATTTTTCGCGATCGGAGACGCAAACTCGTTGGGCAAGTAGAATTTCGCGATTGGTCGTTGCCTTCTACTTCATCGGCCAAAGTTACTTTGCTTCTTTATAATCTTCTTAAACCATCTTGTATTATGGTACCCTTTGCATCCTGATGACCAGTGGCTAGGCTATTTCTAACAATGGAATTTATGAGAGATATTTTCATATCACTTTACTATGCTGGAAAGTCGACTTTTGATGAGAGTTTTAGAGATCTTGATCGACCATCAGCTACAATTTCCAAGTTTTAAGTGTATATCAGCCGAGGTTATTATAAAGATCGTATAAAAAATTTTTACATACATCGGAGATCTATAAAGAAAACATTCTTCGTAACATAAATTATTGAAATATTTCAGTATATCAAATACCATTTCAAGATCCGTCGTAACAAGAAATAAACTAAATTTTGACATTTTCATCGTGTCCACAAAATTGAAGACAAATCGGTGACCCGAATATCATATGTTCTCCCTGTCAGAGGGAGCCAGAGAGCGCAAGAGGAGACGTTGAGCTGCCATGAGGCATCGTACCGTGGTGAATATAGGGAAGGGGCATAGAGCAGGTATTCAGGCGAGCGAGTAGGCAGCCTTAAGAAAGCAGGCAGTCAGTAATATGGCGGGGAGGGGAGGGGAGGGGGGATAAACGTAAGGGGCCATACGAGAGCGTAAAGTGAGGTTTCGCTCGCGGCTGCTTTGCAATGCCAGGCAGTCGAGGTAAGTCGAGTTGAGTCGAG
>CAJDYZ010009268.1:27600-41030 GCA_903986555.1 Heterotrigona itama
CTTGGACGTGGCTCCGTCGCATCCCTGACTGTTGTAATATCCTTGTGTGTGCAGCTACCACCTGTCGAAATCGTACGATCTTATCGTGCATCGTCGCAGTTGACCGCTCAATATCGAAATGGCTGCGTTCTGAAGTCAGTTCTTTCAAGCATTCGGTGAATCGTCGTGGTTCACCGATCGCGTGTGTGGACACACGTTTACTTCTCTTGCATCTTGCCAACAGCGAGGCTGGAATCAATCGTACGACCTTGTTGTTTCTTTTTCTGGCAGACGATGACGTTGCCTGAGAGGCGCGTTGTCTGAGATCTACAATATTCTTTGGTTCAGTGATTTTGTGTGTGCATGAAGTATCAGCTGAAAGCTCGCCGGACAATATTCAACAGGTAGGAAGACTTGGATCTTTCTTGATGGCTCAATAAAGCCACTGCGCAGTTCGTGCATCGAGTTTTCTAATTTTCTCTCCTTTCGCCAAACATTTATTTAGTGACTCACTGTATAAACATCATACCAATTGTTCACGAACTTGAGATTAGCCAAGAAATCATTGACGTGATTGTATGACATGTCGAGAATCGCAAAAGATGAGAAACTCTCTCTGTACATTTTCAGGAGAATAATTCAATGTTATACGAAAGCTAATCTCAAGACAATTTGATCGACTAATAACGGTTAGATTAAAGAGCCATCAATAACCATTTGATCGATTCACCGCGAAGAACGTCTCCCTTTCTTTTTTTATTGACGCGCGCTTCCTTCATCACCCATCGCATCGTATTTGTATTCTTCCCCGCGTATCCTACCAGTAATATCGCATGTATGGCGTAACAACTCATTATACATAGAATGCTGGTGAGAGGAAGTTTAATGGCACCAACGTCATCGGCGTTCCTCGCCTCTTCGTTTTTCTTAATTATGCCTGAAGAAATTGCGGCTCTTGCATCTGCATAATTCTGTATTGTAAGCTCGTTCATCCTCCTACATCCTGATTATGCGCATTCGTTTCATTTTAACCTCTTTCCACGTTCGAAGCAACATCGTCGACACAACTTATTATTATCATCCGACTTTTATTATTATCATATCGTATTTTTCCATAAATTATTGGTACTGGGCAAAAGTCTCTTTCTTGGTCATTGCATTCTATTTTTGAAATTCGTCATTTCGCTTCATCACATCGTTTTTATCATGCGACATAGTACTACCAGATCGTGTAATACCCTCGCTGGTGAAAATCCCATTAGACAGCGAAAACTGAATGAAACGAGCGTTCGCTAGCACCGTCGGTTGTTCTGTACAACACGTTAAGAAGAGTGGCGCGATAGTATGACTCTTTATGACTCCGTAATTTCGCATACTCTCGCAATCACGCTGTGGATTTTCTTTTCTTACTCTCTCAGGAGAGATTTCGCATCAATGAGAACAATCAGTCACTGTGATGTGCTTAGAAAAATGCCACCATTTTCTCCTGTACAATCCGAGAAATGTTTCTTCTTTTTCTATACTTTTGCCATTGTTTCACTATTTCACTGTTGGGCTGTTTTGACATTTCAAGTTTGCCATCAAACTTTTGCGTACACATAAGTTTGTCGGACATCCATTTAATTCTTCTTCTTCTTGCTGTAAACATAATCGTGAATAATAACGAAGATAGGTTACAATCTCTTGGAAGATCAATTTGAGGCAATTAAATATACACTTGTACTCGAGTGCAAATTAGTTTTAAAGCTCATAGCATTTACCGCTTGCACGTCACCTTACAACTTTTTTCTTTCTGTTTCACACAGTCTCGGGAAGAGTGTGGTAAAACAATATGCAGTCGTGAGATTATGTACTCGCATAGGAACGTAGAATGTAAAATGTAAACAGAGGAATCCGAGAAAGTTTCGTCGTGCAATCTGTTAACTACGTAGTTCTGTTGAAAGTATAATGTTTACCGTTCTTTTTAGAAAAAAAAAAGAAAGAAAAAAGGAAATATATAATTCTGGCCTTTCAAATTTGATGTATACATCTTAGAATTTCGTGATATTCCAATCGACCTTGATACAAATTTTTTATCCAATTGCCATATTAATTATCATCCGTAATTTATATTATTCTCAGTTTGTACTTAGGAATCTAAAAGGAAATCTTTTTTTTAACCGTTTTTTTGATCATTAGCGATTGTTATATGTATTATTTAGTGTTCTCTCGTCAGTTTATAAGTTATCCCGAAAAAGGATCGACACGAGAGCAAGGAAAAAGTTAAAACATTTTCTCAAGATCACACATAGGATCGGGACACATAGGCGGCATTTAGAGCGCGAACAAGTAAACGAGCAGACACGTCGTCGTTAAGGACAACGACATCGGTGTTCACTGGAATGTCAACTCGTTTTCCACGAGCTGTCCAAGGATCGTTTTCCCTGCGTGGCTGTTTCTTTCCCCTCTTCTGTAACTCCATGGTTCAGCTCTTACCTCACCTTCTGCACAACAGCTACACAAGTCGAAACTCCACGCACAAGCGTGAGCTAGCTGTTCATCGATACCGTCCCATCAACTGGAATGTTAATTAATCTCTCCTCCAGTGTAACCGAATCTCTAAAAATTTCTAATTAATTGCATCTCCCAGCATATAAATTAATATATTAATATCGTAAAATGATTGATTGAAAGACATAATAAGTGTAAATTATTCCGCCCTATTTTATAAAACAGCGTTCTGCGTTTATTCTTATACGAAATTTATCATGTCTCTTCATGCCATAAAAATCTATCTTTAGCATTTCCCAAAAGTCGCAGGAACTTGTTGATTTCTTGGAATTAACGAACGAAAAATGTTGAAAGCAATCTGAATTCTATCTTGATGAGATAATTTCTATTTTTGCCAATATCGTAGACTCCGCGTCTGAAACAGAGAAATAAAAGTTAAGTTTCATTGAACACCGAGATGTAATGTATCTTACGCTATTCACGATTTCGTAACGACCGTGAGTTGCTTAAAAACAAGTGGAAGAGCGCGTCGCGTTAGAGATCGAGATTCCGCAGAATGTCAGGTTTCCACGAGAGGCGAGAAAAAAATACCCTATACGCGAGCCTTGCAACTCCGTTTCCTCCCATTCCTTTTGAAGACCTCCTCCTCCTCCTCCTCTTCTCTCACTCCAGCAGTGTATCCTCCCACTACTCGCGCTCATCTCCGCTAGTCTGCTAGTGAATTGCACCTTCCAAGTAGAAGTTGCGTACTTCATCGATGAGGCCGTTCTGAGGCCATTCTGAGGCCGCAGTGAGGCCACATTGAGATTCCTCAGAATGAGATCCGATCCCTGGTGTCGCAATGTGCGTAGAAACAGTTGCCGTAATCTTTCACGAATATATTAATTTTCATTAGCTTACACGTGCTCAATAGTTTATCTTTCCGTTTTTATTTTTCGTAATATTCCTCAATTGATGACTCGACCGCCCTTTTTAAATTCGTAATTAATAATTGAACTTCGTTTCAAGGCACACCGTCGAACTTACAGCAATTTTTAAAAGTTTTTGATGAATAGAATGTAAAAATACTGCTTTTAAGAAGATCATTATTTTAAAAAGTTATGCGTATTGTACAATATAATAAAACGCCATATCTTTTTTTATAGGTTACAAATATGATGTGCCTCAAAATGGAGTTTAATGCATCTCAGTTCCTTAACAATTGACATTACTCTTCTCAATAACAACTCGTCTACATCTTCGTTTCACTAAACCTTTGTACTCAGAATATTGTTTGTTACAACTATAATTACCATTTGCTGGAAACGTTGTGCCGCGTTGCATGTAGATATTTTTATATTTTTTCATTGTTATCTTGTTATAACATTAGTCAGCACAAGATATAACATCTCTTCGTGAGTCAACTTTTCAAGAAGATTATTTCTTTGGCGTTAAATTTCGCATCTTGCTTGATGAATCGTTATAATTATTTCTTTCACTTATCTCGATGCACACGTCTTTCGTCCTTGCTCCTTCCTCCCTCGCAGCTAGCTATTTGATTTCACGTTTCTTGTTTCATGAACTGCCTCTTTTTTTTCTTTGTTTCAAGGACTATCACTGTTGCAATAACCTAAATTAGAAATATTATGAATTGATAAGAATTTGTATCTTAATTTAAATAATTTTAATTATTTTGTCATCAGAAATTATAATCAGCAATAGAAATTATTTTTTGTTATCAATAACCAACAAAATACTTTTTTGTTGCCAGTAATCATTACAGAACAAAATTCTTTTGTCCGTTATAATATATAACCGTTTTTAATGTATAACGGTTATTCGTAAACAGAGCGCTTAGAAATTAATATCTTTCAATTATTTAACCTTTTTGAGAAACTTAAAATTCGATGATTGTTGGTTCTTCATAAAATTACCTTTTCCTCAATGGCACTATTCTTTTTTTTGCAAATTTTTAAAAATAACTGTTATTTCTATCTTTCGTTCATTCCACTCTTGAGCATTCCGCCATTTTTTATTATCTGCGCGCGCTTCTATAGTCTATCCTTGTTTATCTTACACAATTACGCTCTCACCAATCAGAGAGAGAAAGAAATATTTCACATGCCAGCTCACGATTCTTCCGATCGAGAAACCGTTATGATTTTCTTCAACGATCATGGGGTGTCTTTTTCGCATAATCGCAATCTTTTCAGAAAAGGAAAACACAAAGATAAAAAAACACAAAGTTTCTCGTTGATTCTTATTACTATATCATTCCGAATAGATAGAAACAAAAACTAACGCATACTTATGATGATGAATACGTAAAAAATAAATATTCTTTATGGCTTATGAATTTACGACACCGAATTAACACTGAATCATGAACTTAATTTCAAAATAAATAAAATATACGCTTAATTTGGAAAAATTAATACTCTTTTTACTCCACCCTTTATTAGTTAAAAGACAGGATATTCTGTCATTCAGGCCATTAGAGGGATTATCAATTTTATTAATTTTATTAATATATTTATTTATCAATTTTTATTAAAAAACAAAAGATTTAACTTTAGCCTTTTGTTTCTTATGGTTGTCTATATACGAATGCATATTGCAGAAAGTTCATGTGTAACTTTAATTAGTTATATTTATTAATGAAAAATTATCTGCTCTGATGTTACTTTCACTTACTAAGTGAAATATTTATAAATGTTAGCATTTTTAAATCTCTTCTTAAAAATTATCATCTGAAAAAATTGATTAATATCAGATAACTACTTTCGAAAATATAGATTGAAGTTACAAAAATTTTCATATACCTCTTTTGATTAATTAATTTACATGGAGTAGAACAATTTATTCAATATTGGTTGAACAAGTTTACACGAACGTCAAAAACTGACCTCGACTTCGCGTATATTTGCAAATGGTAATTATCCATTAGAGGCTCTAATTTTCAATGTAGTTTAGCCTTATAAAGCAAAGCAACCGATGAAAAAAAAATACGTAGTTGAAACGTCCATACTTTTTAGGAAAAGTGAAACGTTACAAAGATTCGATCAACGAGCTAAGAAATTTCTTCTTTTTTCAGATTATTGGCCTCACTGAGACGCGAAGGATTAATTAATGAAGGGTGCCCATGCCGAGCATCAGGAAAAATCAGCTAGAGGGGCTTAGGAGTTTGAGAGGAAAATTCTCAGAACGATTAGCTGCGTGGAATCGAACGTGAAAACGACGAGGCTGTGAGCGTATCGCCACGTTCAACCTTGAAAATGTCATCGAATACGTGTTCCATGATTGTGTTGAGACTAATCCTATTGGTATTAACAGTGGTATCGTTCAGAGAAGTACAAGGACACGTCGCGTTGACTTTTCCACGCGCGAGGAAGTATGACTTGGATTTTCTGGACAACGCCAGAACACCTGGTCCATGTGGAATGCCTCGTGGTGAGTGTTCCTTTTTTCTGTATAATTGTTATTTATATAGAGATGTCTAAAAATAAGTGGTTGAATTTACAAAGTACAATTTGTAAGGTGTATTAGTGTAATTAATTGGTATGAAATATAATATCGGTTTCCTCTCTTGGAGCAATGGTATTGCAATAAACCTTGACCTCCTTAGTTTCAAGCTTGTCAGGTTGACGTACATATCATTAAGATGGTGTAATAATAATAGCTGCTAGATGATGGTTTATTAAGATCCTGAAATTAATTAGCCAATTAGAACTATTAAAAAGTATAGTCTGACGATTAGGTTTAAATACATATATATGTAATCATGTATTTTTTATTCTAAATAACTATGCAACAATAAAACAGTGTCATATCTTATATTAGATACTCAAGGAAAATCTTCTTGTTGCGTTATTTAATAACACATCATTTTATAATATAATATGCTAAACAAATCAATCGTATCATGCCAGGAAACATGTAACTCAGTTAAAGATTCTAATTTTTTAACAAAATATCCAAATAGCAAGCGATTGCAAAAAGAAGCATAAGTATCATTGAAATTCCCTAGTGTCTCTTTTCAAATATGACCTTTTTTTAATAAATAAATTAGGAAAAGCCGAGTCATGCCCTTTCCCTCTCTCAGCAAACAGAAAAAACAACTCGATGAAATTTAAAACAATGCATCGTGTTACATAGAAACAAATGACAATGAATCCTATTTAATAATATTACCGATTATGCAAGTGAGCAAGATACAAGCTATATGTTGCACGATCCATGGACCAGAAATTGGCTTGTGTAAATTTTCGCAAATCTTCTCAATAGGAATTCTCAAGGGCAATAATGTTATCAGTTAGTATGAAATACGATGATATAGTTACGAAACGTACACAAAAGAGATAAAAGGATTCTATGAAAGAATAACAAATACGAAGGTATGCCTTGATGGGAACAGCTTGCCAGTCTGATTCGAAATGACTTTCACCGACTTGCACGAAGAGAACTCGAACCTCGGCTGCTCGGCCATTACCTTCCACGTGTTACCTCCGCGTTGCAACCGCACGTACCCCTTTTTTCTCCTCACGAGCTCTCGCGTAGTCGCGGAAAGTACGTGAACTTTAAATGCATCGTTATCCGGATAGAAGGACGTTGCTGGGAAAAGAATATGCTTCAGCTTGAAAATATCACCTCTGGCTTTTTACAAAATTACAAACGTAGAAAGATCCTTAGCAATATTGATTATGCTATTGTAGATGATATTGTTCACATATATAGTAGTCAATCTTCTGATCCATATCAATGGATCATATGTGTTTCATCTAAAAAATAAAGCCATTTTTATTATTTCACTCTCGGTTCGTAAGTGCTTCACTCGCGAAAAAGTAGAAAATGTCTATCGTAAGAATTTCAACTTGTTTAACTGAGAATACTGACCTATCAGCTACCGTAGTATCGTATTAATTATCCTTCTAAAATAAACAAATATATTGGATTTATATAGTTACAAAACTTCTACACACATGCATATAAATATCAGTTGTAATTCTGTGTTTCTCCAAGCCTATGTTGTCTGAATAGTCTCTCACAATTTAATCGACGGCAAGTTTAATACCGAGCAAGGGGAATGCGAGCTTTCTTTTCGGAGAGAAGTGGGGAAAAAGGAAAAGAATCCGTAAAAGGATTGGCCGTGGAACGTGAACTGCTGCTAATCCACTACCGGAAATTAATTATACATTGTGCTACTCTCGATTATTTCCGGAAATTTATTCTCAATATGATAACGATACTAACGTAAATTATTTGGCTTCAAGCAAATGAAGAATGTGAAATCGCTGGTTATGTTCATATTTGTTTTCACGATAACTAATACGATTATTGATACGAATAAGTATTCGCCTTTATGCTAGTTTTCTCTCACGCCTTATATGTAATTGAATTTTTGTAATCTTTTAATGATAAGAATTATTTCATGCTTTCAAAATAATTGTTTGCACGAAGTGCTGTAAGGAAATAAAACAAATCTGTAAAATGTTGAATATTTAATTGTATGTAGAAGAAAAAAAAGAAAATGAGAATTTACCTGAATATATCACAGAGTTCTTCATAGATCTACTTATTTATTACATATGTGATGACGGAAATAGAAAATGTTTATAGAGAAGTGATTTTTCTGCTTCTTTTTTTATTTTCTGACTAGTCGTAGATAGCAGTATTTGCGTTCAAGATTTCGCTGATCTTCCTGCACACATGTTTCCGGTGATTGTCATAAATTATGGTATCTCGTTACTCTAATGAATATTAACTTTTCATTGTTTCTAAGGTTCCCTATTTAAATCGATGATCATGAGAAATTACAAGTTTCCGTACGATCGTGAAAATTTGTATAGAATAGCGTGCGCAACATAATTGCATAATGCACTCATTTTTGTTTCAGGCAATATTAAAACTACTTTGCTATCTGGGAGTAACTTCAACGTCACGTGGCATTTAGCTTATCCTCATCGAGTAAGTACATGATATTCTTCACATCTTAACCCGTTTAATTAAGTATAGTAAAGAAAAAAGAGGGCTATAATGTTACCAACATTTCTCTATAATAAAACTCATTCGTTCTTCCGTGTCTTAAAGCGACTTTTACTCTGGTTATCTGAAACTGAATTTTGTTAGCCGGTGTTAAAGAAAAAAAGAAAGCTGTAACCATTGCACCAAAACCGGTAATTGCTGCAATATATGGCTTTAAGCTAAATACACGCTTACATTGTACATGGCTGGGAAAAGCTCGACAAAAATATAGGTACTTGCAGTTGTTCAAAGAAAAAAAAAGACGTATCAACAGTTACGTGAGAAATGGATAAAATCATACAATACCATGCTTTATTATTCTATGGACTTTCTCCGATATGGAAACTTTCTGCATGAGTCTTCAGCTCGCCTGATTGTAATCTTAGTTGTTCACGTGTTACGATTGAAAGGAATTTGCACATACTTGACCAATCTGATTATTTGTTATTTAACTTATTATAATCTTTCATCACCAATGAGTCATTAACGCGATATTGCTGTAATTAGCACTCAGTAAACTTTATAGTTACTTAACCAATATGTTTTCAATGCGAAGATGCGATTATGACTCATTCTCCTGGAAAATACATGGAGGGAATTTTAAAATATTTCGTAACACGACTTCTCTTACTGTATTGAGGATTTAGAGATGTGCTAGAAGATTGAAGAATAATACTTCGTAAATTAGGTAGGAAAAGTTCTAGAATTCTTGAATGAATAAAATCAAACGCTCATTTTTGTATGATCGAGAATTGTTTGAGACATTACCAATCAATTATTGATGTTTCTATTTTTGCCATCGTTCCTCATATAAAACTCTTCTTATTTCTCATCAGTATACGTGTTACAATTAAAAATAATCGAAGATAAATCTATATATTTATCTTTTCCGAACAAAGGAAAGTCATAGTAGTAGCTTAAAACTTAAGGAGTGTTCGTGAGCCGAGCCAGTATCTGATTGGCGTAGCTGGATATTCATATTCTTCTCGACACGTCGCATGGACTGCCTCCAAGTCATCGTGAAAGACATCACGAATTTGTCCGCACGTGCTCTGTACAAAGGGGGGGAAAAAAGACAGAAACAGAGGGCGGCCTACACTTGCACGTCGCCGCTCAAGGTGACGCTCGCTGAATAATTCAAAGGTGAAGCTTGATGTAAGTTCGAGGTGCTTTGCGTATACCTTACGTAGATAGATAGGTCGGAAAAAAGGTGGTAAGGAATATATGTAAATCGTTTTGCATGTGAACGCGTACGCGAGAGAACAGCCTGATGCTCGGTGGAACACATTGGTATGTCGGGTACCGTAACTCGGCTGTCGCCAATGAGTCGGATCGTGCAAAACCGAAATCTTTAGATCCATTGCTAGAAAAATAGTCGAACTATAGACCATCAACTGTGAAATAAATCAAACGCTGTGTTAAAACTGAGAAACACGTAGCACTATGATAAATGAAACAATGAAAAAGTTTTTTTTATACTAACCTGTATTTTTACTTCATTATACGTTAATAACTGAACATTTACAGAAATCTTTTATGAATATATATGACAGGCACACCTAGAATATTTTAAAATGGAATTGTGATAAGATTCTATCGTGAAAAAATTAAAACTATGTGTAACATAATACATCCACAAACGTGTTTTTGCAAAAAGTTTTCATACACTTTGAGCCATTATATATGGATATGCAAATGTTTTTCATTACATGTATTTGTTAATATCTTTCTCATAGAAACTTCAAGGTTAGGTATTTCAACAAACTATTTGCTTATGCGCATTTCTTTAAATGTCGTTATAAATATCTGAAACGTAAATATCCGGATTTTGCATTTAAATAATTTCTGAGTAACGTAATTTTCAGTTTATCTAAAAACATATACATATTTCGAAACCACCTTTCGCGCCACGTCGGATCCCTGGCAATCGTAATCAACTTTGTGTTCGATACACACACATTTCCTATACAGTCATCATTGTGGTTTCTTTTCTCGAACGACTGGTTTCAAACCGGCGCGGCCATAAACTTAAATGCCTCGCAAATTTCATTCGTTAAAATATCCGTGATACGAGAAAAATTCGACAATATAACGCTGCAGCAACCGGCTGCAGGTGTGTACCGTGTGAAGCAGTACCACTTTGCAAAACTGCCTCTTCCCGTTCTCTTTCTCCTTTCGAGTCCCGGCACAATCGTGCGGACAGAAAACTTTCATCAAGTATAACAACTATCTCTTTTATGAAGTAACACCGATCGAAGACACTCGTCAGTCTAAAAAATTAAATTAATTAAGTCAACATAATCTTGTTGTCGTATCGTGAAATTACCGTGTTATTACAATCCTGAACTCCTCGTTAGCAGGAAACCAACTTAGGAATAAATAGCGATAGTAGTAACATTTGGTACTTAATGATGGTACTTAATTACATGGGTGGTAAAATTAAGAAATTTCTAGGGGGCAGAGCCAACCAATTTATATTTCTAACAAATTCCGTTTAAGAAGTTATCGATCGGTATCAATGAAAAATCATCGACAAAAGTTTTCAGGCTACGACGACGGTGAGGAATGCGGTTAACAATTAGAAAACGCGGCACGTAGAAGAAAACGAACAATATTGTTCTCGGGTAAGAGTCGATTAATAACGGTTTTATACCGCTGATCTTTGTAGGTGTCAGATTGACATCGGCGATCATTAAATTAACACCTGTCATTACGTCGCTACTCGTTGCGAGATACTAATTTATCCTATAGCGGCATCTCCCTTCCTATTTCCAATTCGACGTTTTATAAAACTGGTGATTTCATAACGAACACATTCGTTAATCACACTAGAGAAATTACTAAACTATGTACGATCTTTCTCTTTCTCTTCGTTTTGTTTCACTTTTTGAATACGACCAACAGAACAGAAGGCCGGTTTCTATGTCACAGATGTGCGATAAATCGATTCGATACCGCTATCTGCACGTACGATCGATGTCTCAACGTCCTCTTCACCGTTTCTTGCTTCCGACACGGTCGCAGTGAAAGAAACTGCCCGGAAGTTATTCACTCACTGGAACTAAAATGATATTGCTTATTATTTACCAGCGTTTCCAAACATAAATCAAACGAAATTAATGTCATTCTATTAAGTTGAAAATTTAAGTAAATTTAAAATATTTTCCACTTACCGCCATGTTGCGGATTGTTATTTATGGGATTGCCAACTTTTTTGGATGATTTCGAAAGACGTTATTAAAAAGGATATATAGACGATACCTTTTATGATTACTTTAATTTTAGGGTGGATTTCGACTGCAAATCTTGGATGCTCTTGATAGACCATTGGTCGACCTGACTCCTGTGACTAAAAATAGCGAGTTCGTAGAAGACGATGCCACGTAAGTGAAAATTATCATTTTACTTTAGTCTTTTCCGTTTCAATTTATGTTTGTCGTATTTAAGGAATGAATTATTGGTTTTCAGAGCGCAGAGCTACGCTGTACAATTACCACAGAATTTCACGTGCACGGACTGTACGATCCGGCTTCTTCGAAAGGCCGAGGAATGGGGCTCGAGTTACAGATTTTGGTCTTGTGCCGATATCGATGTAAGAACTCTATTTTTATATTAATAATAATAAAAGAAATTATAAAATGTAAAAAACGAAAAATAGATATAAAATGATATTAAATAATAACAGTAAATGGTAGAACGCGATTTGCAAAACAATTTTCCCGTTATGCTATATTTACGTTGAAGCATTCCATTTAGTATCGCGGTCCGCTGATACCTTATAATTTATTTTCCGTTAGATCATCGACCGAAAGTCCTACAGAGAGGATTGCAGCGGTCACGGTCGATATCTGCTAGGTCGATGCAGATGTGATCGACTATATCACGGTACAAGGTGTGAATTTAAGGAGGAATGTTTGGACGACTCGGACTGCGGTATTCAGGGCACGTGCATTGACAATGGCGGCACGACCGCGCCCACCAAGCATTGCTACTGCAACATTGGTTGGTTCGGGCCAGGTTGCGGAAAGAGTAAGCTTCGCCAAAGTCAATGAAAAACTCATTCTCACACTATAGTTTCCAAATTATTCGCAATCTGTTCATTAAGAGACAAAAAAGAATACATTAATTGATATTGAGATATGTACAAAGGAGAATTAAATGTGGCCGTGCTTCTTAGGATCTCCAATCAAAACCATCGACGTGGAATTAGATGCCTACACCATGAAAAAGTTCTCTGACAATTTCACCTTTTATTGGCGGATATTAAAAGAGAGCAAAGAACTGGAAGGCATTATGGTAGTAAATGGTACAAGTTGGATTGGTATTGGATGGCGACCGAGTGATCTAACGCCGGCGTGTCGGTCTTTTCCGGAAATTCAAGAACGTCCAAAGGATGAACCACTTCCACAGCCAGAACCAAAATCAGAACCAGAACCAAAAGCTGAACCCAAATCGGAGCCTGAGTCTGAGCCTGAACCTGAGCCTGAGTTTGGAACTGAGAAATCAGGCACCAAGAGAAGATCGGCCAAAGCTCACGATGTACGTTCATTAGCTTCGACTCCTCGATCTGACGTCGATGTTACAATCCAAACTAGTGTTACATATCGTGTCAGTACGAAGCAAGGTAAAACGTTTAAAATCAATTTATGTATGTATGTTTGTAACTTGTTAAATTTATATACAAGTAGCGTTAAATAACAATTTTATGTTTATACAGGACGTAAGAAGAGATCGCCAGGTTCTACAGGAATTTTTGCAAATGGTGTGTATTAGTATTATTTTAGGTATTAATTCCGGTATAGAACAAGAGATCCTTCGCTTTCTATATTTACGTAGTCGTAACGTTGTGGTACGCTTTCCAATGAGCAGTAGAGTATTGGCGTTCTTTTTTTTTTTTATATTTGAGACACTACGCACAAGGTGGTGGTCCGTAAACGATAAGTAGTAGGTAGCTGGCACGA
>CAJDYZ010009268.1:62968-73762 GCA_903986555.1 Heterotrigona itama
GCCGTCCTTTGTTGCCTCCTGCAACACCCTTCCTGTTGTCGGCAGCTCCTACTTTTCGGCTGTCCACTCTCTATCTCTTGGCCAACTACGATCGAGCCCCACTACTCTCTCTGCTGATCATTTACACATGCACTCGTCACCTCGTTGAGCCACGCCGTACCATTGACGTCTGAATTTTTCTTATCGTTATCTAGCCGCAACGGAGTTCCTCTCCTGTCTCTTCTGTCTGCACAAAACAACACCGCGATACCTCTGTCTCGGCACCCGCCTCCTCTCTGTTTCAACCCCGACTCCGACGTGGAACTCGAGATTCGTTAAAGAACCCGACGACGACGACGACGACGACGACAATTGGTACCGCGGAGCCGCAGAAACAGCAGTGTGTGTCAGGAAAAATGGCTGCCACTGTCTTCTGCTGTAATTTTCTGCGCAGACGTCTCTCTCGCTTTCTCGACCGTCGTTCCCTCCTTTTCGCTCTCCGGCGAAACACCGTTCACGTACGTCTTCCACGGCCATCCAATGAGATACATACACGCATGCGCGCTACGCTCCTGTTTGAGGAAGTATAGATGCCTGGTTTTTGGGCGATTCAAGCGCTGTTCGCATTGCAATTCTGCGCGACATTGAAATTTGAATTTGAATTTTGAATCACGATGTTAAGAACGCTTATTACGTCATATTACATTAATTAATTGGGATGATTTATTGAAAGGAATTTGAATTATACACGTGCAACAATTGTACATCTGATTTCCACAAAATGACTAACACGTTATCGATATCGTCGCCATAAAGATGACGTAATAAATTAAGTTATAAAAAGATTTCTACAATATGATGGCTGAAATTATGGTACACGAACGTGTACGATTCTAGTTGCGAATTAATAAATATTGAATCATGATTTGAATATTTTAAGATTTTAAGATCATTCATTATTCAGTAATACCATACACGAGCTTTTACATAAAAACATCCCTAAACATTGTAGTCACCATACGTTCGTTCATGTAATTTAATTGTTTATAGTCGTTGTAAAACAATAGTGGAATATATAAAGTCAAGGAAATAATTTCAATGAACTTGAGAAGTTTCCACAAACTTAAAAATTTCTAGTAATATTGCATAAACTGGGAATTCAATTTTTCCAACTACAAAGCTATGAATGTGAAATTAATACATAGGTGATATAGTTCCAAAAAACTACTACGAATTCGTATTTGTTTTTTCCTTATATTTTCATTAAAATGTATTTGTGTCTTAAACACAATTTTACGTGTTATATTTTGAATATATTATTACATTTTGAACATGTTACATTACTCTGTCGTGAAGAACAATTATCTAGATAATAATTTTGCATTGTTGATTTTATATTGAATATGATATATGAATTATATTTGAATACGATATATGGATTATATTATACACTCGTGCAAAATGAATCATAAATCAGTGCTTTGTAATTAACGATTATTTATTTAATTAATTAATAATTACTTAATTTCTATTTATTTAATGTTAACTGAAGTAAAATCATCTATAAACTATATTAACAAACAGACCAATTTATTTAAGAAAATTTACTTACAACATAAAATTAAAAAGAAATAGTTTATAATAATTTAGTTTTCAATTCACTAGATCCTTGTAGTCAAGGTCATATACATTAATTAAGTGTCAATATTTTAGTTAAAGTATCAAGTATTTTAAATTTAAAAAAGGTAAAATATATTTTTTGAATTAACTTTTAACGCAAAAATAAAATTGAGTATGTATTGTATTATATATCTTTTATATAAGGAAATGTGTATGCTACGTGGCAAATTGTAATAATTGACAATTGCCCTAGTGATCTTTTTATTCTCTTTATATTTCATTCATGTGGTAAGTAATATTAAGAGAATATAATCTTTTTTTTTAATGTAATAATTTCTATACATTTCAGATTTTATAACATCATATAGAGAGAAATAATACAATCAGATAATAAATACAAAAACTGTAAGTATTTAAATGATAATCTAGAAGTAAGTTCTGTAAAATTCTTTATCATTATATACATAGCTTCTATAAAAGTAAGTAGCTTCTATAAAATTTCTTATCATTAAAACAGATATTAGAGATAAGTATGTTGATAAGATCTATAATAAATAACTATGAAACTAACTTTTTTAAGGCATTGTAATATTGGTCATAGAGTTGTGTGAAAGTACTACGAGAAATTATTTTTTTCAGCAGTTGGAAAAATTATGGCGAATATCAATAAAGAATATGGAAAATTAACAGAAATAAGTGCTCATTTTACAGAGGAAACATTAAAGGACATACTACGTGTCGTATATAATGGAAAAGAAGTAAATGTATTGAGCTGGGACTTTGATAAAACAAGTAGCAAAGGTGACAATTATTTGTCAATCATTTATAAGATAAAAGTTATTGGTACTGTAGATGGAAAAGAAATAGAAGTTGGTTCAGTGATCAAAGGTTTACCAAAGAATATAGGCAGAAGGAAGACATACAGGAGTGCAGAATTTTTTAGCAATGAGATTATGTTTTATACAAAGGTAAAAAAATATTTCATTAATTCAATATATTTTTTTTTGCATTTAATACATGTTTTTAGATAATTCCACAATTTGATACATTTGTGAAAGAAAAGCGTCAAACTCAATTATTATGCATTCCTCGTCATTTTGCTTCTGTTATGGATGGTGAAAATGATTTTATAGCATTGGAAAATGTTACTTTTTTGGGATATGTACCAATTGCTAGACAAAATTCCTTGACTGAAGCACAATTCAAGATTATTTTGGAAGGTTTAGCAAGATTTCATGCAATTTCTTTTGCATTTAAAGATCAGAAGCCAGATAAATTTAAGGAAATTGTAGGATATTTGCATGAAACATACTATAGTGATGAACATTGGAATTGGTACAAAAGATACCACGTAAGATTAATATTTTTATAAGCATTGATTTTAAAAATTGTAGAATGATATTAAATGATATTAAATACTTATTTTTAGGAGAAAATAGTAGATATTGCTAAAAATGCTTTAGCTATAGAATATCCTAATAGTGAAGCAGAAAAAAAATTCAAGCCATATAAAGCTGAAGACTTGTTTCAAAAAGCAATCAAATTGTGCAATCGTAAATATCATTCAACATCTGTTGTTAGTCAAGGTGATTCATGGCTTCCAAATTATATGGTTCGCGAAGCTACCAATGAAGTTATAATACTTGATTTTCAATTGGCAAGATGTGCCAGTCCAGTTTTGGATCTTTCAACTTCTTTTTATTCTTGCACTGAGAAACCTCTTTGGGATGAAAAATTTGATACATTTTTAAAATATTATTATAATGAATTATCGAATAATATTACTTTGCTTGGATCTAATCCTGAAAACGTGTATTCATGGAACACGTTTATGAAGGAGGTAAATTATATTAATATTTCTTAAATATGATGGGATTTCTTGATAACATAAATTGATTAATTATAGATAAAAGAACAATTTGTATTTGGTATGATATTTGCAATGGAAATAATTACAATGATTTTACTCGATGATACTGATGTATTTGACTTAGATGTTATAAAAGATGATAATGGAGTAGACATAGCTGATATATGGACAGTGTCAAATATTAAGACAAAAGAAGGAAGGCTTAGAATGGCTAATATGGTTGTACATACTGTTCAAAAAGGATTTTTATAATCACAAAGACAAGTATATTTTATACATAATGTTTATTAAATGTGTAGCATTAAATAAAATAGAGACAATCTGTATTTGTATATTTTCAATTATAACAACACAGTTTAAGTAAAATATAGTTCATATAATAGTAGATATAGATATCCATTATTCATTCCTTTGTGAATAATAAGTGTTTTAAAATTTTTTCTTTATCACTTATTTAGATTAACAAAAAATAAAGGAAGTTTCACAAGATCGTTTCATTTACATTTATAAAAGAACATCTATTGACAGAAAGTACAGTTTGTAAAGATGAGCATATCTATGAATTCACATTAAAATGCATTCATATTAAAATTTCATGAAAGCAAATAATTTTATATGAAAAAATATTAGAAGTACGTGATGTATACTTCCATCTTTAAATAGCATCATATTTAGGAAAAATATTTTTACATAAATTGAAAATTTTTGTGACAAAATAATTAGTGTACTCTATATCAATGGTTTTTATAAATTTTGATGCTCAACATTATTTGTTAAAACATTAGTGGCATCAAAAACAGTAGTATCCTCATCATCCTCCTCATCTAATGGCAATGGTCGCATCTCAACATCTTGTCTGTGTGCTAGAATACCATATTTTCTGACCATTTGGGCACGTGTTTTATTTAACCTATGAAACAATGCATGAACAAGAGACTTAACTTGAAGATCCAATCGTCAACTTGATAAATAGCAACTATTGGTTTTAAAACGTCAATCAATTGCATCGTGGAATGAAAATTTTGTAATAAATGCTAAGTACCTAAAGCTACGGAACACGATATAGGCCAAGACAAGAACGCTTAGCCCCACAAACACATAAAAACCACGCTTCAGAGCTCCAGCATTTAAAGAAGTTGCATGTCCTTCACCCACATGCTGTTGAAAATTCACATTATATTAATGATTTAGTAGTAGAGCGTTTGAAATTTTTTTTTTTTTAATGTTTAGGTACATGAAATCAAACCCTTTTTGGTTAGATATACTGCAAAATTCAAAACAGAATAGAAACTAAAGAAACACTGCTCCAAAGAGATTTTTATATTTCTTTTATCAAGTTTGATCAACTTCAAACACTAACCTCTTTACGCGTTCCTGTAGTGTACGCAGTTTTATTAACGTCCACCTGTTTCGAGGTTATATTGTCCGTTTTGTTAACCTCAGAAGTCGTTGTGCCACCGGCTAATAGTGCATTTTGTTGATGCTTTTTCCCATCTGTAGAAATATGTGCGCTATCTTTTCTCGGGGTTTCAACACTTTTATCTAACGATGGTTCAGGTATAGCCCTGTCTATTCTAAAATTTCCATTGCATAGTGCACTCTGTTCTAATAGGAAGATCAACAAGAATATCAAAACCTTTATCATCTGGATCCTCGAGTATGTCATTGTTTCGTGTCATTTGTAAAAACAAATTCTAAGAAGGCAAACAACGTAGCACTATACATTGACGTTTAATCACGGGTACCATGTTGACCCGGCTTGTAGGACTAACGTGTCAACTAGTTTCAACTTCAATTGCCGTTTCGCGGCACACTCGTGCGTACCAAACATACATATATATGTATGTGCATACTATCGAAAATATTTCTATGAGATGTGGTTAAATATAGATTGCAAAATATGTATGTTACAACGTATGTTACAACGTATGTTTGTGCGCACGTATATACTCATTCAAATTTATTTTTTATTCTGAAATTCTTATTTTGAAGGAACTTTCAACACTTGCGCGAAATTGAGATTATTCGCATCGAAATTTTTGAGGATCGAAAATGAAAGGTGTGTTAAATCTAAAATTTATGTACAATATATTTTAGATAAGATACACTCGTGAGATATGATCGATAACGTAAGATATGATTGAACAAATATGTGCAGCAAAATCGCTTTTATTTACTTTCCACTTTGATCCTTATTAGAATTTTTGAAAAAAGAAAAGAAATAATTAGATTTATTATGTTTTTCTAGAATACATATATTTTTAATATTGATAAAAATGCATCTTGCGGCTGATATAATAAAAAATAATAGAAGTTTTATGAAATCATTAAGCTTAAATCATATTAGTTATATTTGTTTATAACATCTATTTTATGTAATCTTAAAATTTACATTTTTTTATATGATATTGATATACATATGATTGATAGAGACTACTATTAAATATCACAATGATAACATGTTTAATTTTAGTTATAATGGCGGCACGTGATTTGAAATCGGGAGATGCGATTTATTTTATAAACTTTTGCTTTTATAATCTTGTTGCATTTTTTAACATAATTGTGGGACAACTAATTCTGCAGACAACATTTTTTAAATTTCTACTTCACTAAAAACATTCCTTGTATTTTTTTAAAGTATACAAAAAACTAGTAAGATACATGGATTTTGTATGATTTTAAATTCGTTATTAATTTTGAACGCGAATTCGCTATGCATCGCACTTCGAAGTTACTGGTATTATAACAATATCTTTTCTTCAATTTGAAAGATGTTAAATCGAAAAAAACGCTTTTCGAGATATATATCCTTTCGTAATTGTTTGATATCTAATGAAATGTTACAGTAAAATTACTGATAATTTGGCGGCAGGGTGTCTCTATTTTTACTGGCAAAGTAAGCTATTTTTATGCCAAAAGAAGTAAAAACACCAATTATAAAAATACAACGCTTGGGGAAAAAATGTATATCTCGAAAAACGCCGTTTGAACGAGCAATTCCACATTTTGTTCGTTTTGAACCACTCTGGCGGTTTCAGTGTTAACTACGGAGTTACCTACGGTGTTACGCTTTGTGTACAATGTCAAGCGTAACAAGAAGTACGCAGTTGGCATGCGTAGTCGTTGGCCAATCGGAGAGAAGAGTTTGACGCGTATCATGCGTACAAGCGTACGTATGTACGCGAACAGCAGTCAGTGTGGTTAGAAGTAACGGACGAGCAGAGAGTGCGATACACGTCAGGGCTCTTATTTTGATTCGTGGAGGGGGCTCACCTCGGGAAAAACGGGCGGCCGAGTCCGAAGGATTTGCTAGGGAAAGGTGAAGGATACGACGATAAAATATGATACATGCTGGAAATGGGGATGTTGTGTATTTGGAACAGCTAGGAAATCCGATGGAGAGTGACACAACAGAGAAGGCAGTGTCAAAAAAGTGCGAGGGGCAGCTGTCTTCGATAAAGGCAAACAGCTGTTCATCCTACAAAAGTGCAAATCGTACGACAGAAATGGCACACGAGGACAATAATCTGAACTGGAACAATCTTCCCAGCATCATTCTGCAGGAAATATTCTCATATTTGCCGTACAACTGCCGGTTACGAGCCTCCCAGGTATTCTTGACTTCTTTTTTTTTGTCCTCTTCTTATTTCAAGGCCGTTTAAGTTCTGACCCGACACAGTGGGTAATTACAACCACTCTCTGTGTTGTGGTTCGTTTTTCCCCCTCCTTTGTTCGCTGTATCGTTTGAATATTAGTTTTGCAAGCATTGATCTTAAATTGGTGTTTTTTTTTTATTGTTTCTGTACTATACGTGTGTCTCGAAAGTGACACAGTTCAAACAAGGAGAGAAGAGAAAAGTGAGAAACTGGAAGTGTACACTTACTGTTAAACGTATGACGTTGGCAGTAAGAGCAGAATTAGGAAACAATTGTTGAATATTACTTTTGTAGTTTTCCATTCTCTGGTTTTCATGTTTCTCTAATGCAGGACTGAATTTGAGTTTAAATACATATATAGTGATATGTTTATCATTTGTTTCACCCCTGTATATCAACAAATATCTTTGTTTTTGTGACAGTGATATGTTTCAAAGTTTATGAGTTTCAAAATCAAGAGAATGATTTACTTGTGTTAATTTGTATAGGTTTGCAAAAATTGGAGACATGCTCTGTTTCATCCTCATTTTTGGAAAAAGATCACATTCGTCTTAAAAGATGAAGATAGTGTAACGTGGACTAGGTAATGCAAAGTTCATTCATGCACATGTAAAATTTTTAAGCGTCCGAGGCTTCATTTCTAACATTGTTTCTGTTTGCAGATGCTTGGCAAGCAATTTTGAACTTAGTGTGCAAGAAGTTACAATCATCTGTGATATATCAAATTACTGTGCGAAAGAGACATTAGCTCTCTTGAAAAAATTAAGATACAACAGGCAACTTCGTAAATTGTTTTTGGACCCTAGCAATAGTACATTCGACTGTGAAGATAACACAAAATGGGCGTTGGTTAATTCTCTCATAAACATTATAAAAAAATCTGATCATTTAGAAGCTTTGAGTTTAGGATGTATAGAAGATTTAACAGGGAGCGCTAGGCAAATTCTTGTACATCTTCGTAACTGCCAAGCAAAGCACCTAACAACTCTTAGTTTGGCATCAGTCAAGGATGATCCTGATGATTATAACGTTTTAAATTCTGGTTATGGACATATGTTTAATTCGTTCACCAAACTGTCTATTTTAACGTTGGATTATGAGTTCTTGAGCAATTCTTTGCTAAAGGCATTGAACAGCGGTACCATGGAAAGACTTGTAATTCATGTGCATGGCTGGCATTATCAATATTCGGGACCAACTGATAGTAGTTGGCAGACATTTGTTCAAAAAAAGTAAGTAAATTTAACATTCTAGCGAAACTAGAAATAACGTTTCTTTAATTTCAGTCCAAAATGCGAGTTGCGACTAAATCTTATACACTCTTATGTTGGTATTGAGAAATTAGACACAAACATACTTCGCCCTTCCATGCCTCTTACACATTTAAAAGTGTTATTTTGTGAAAACGTTAATATCAGAGCGTTACATCGACTATCCAGGTGGTATTCGCTTACTTTAAAATCTTTAATATGGATCGACTCGGTACAACCTTTAACGAGGAACATACCAGCAACGTATGATCCAAATGATCCTCATAGGTAAGACGCGTTATTTTATATTGTAATTTTGTCTTTGAACTGTTTTGATTGATGAATAAATTTATCATTCTGCTGCAGCCCTGATCCATTAGTATTAGTTGCATGGAAGTGCACCAAACTTGTGGAACTTGTATTCATAGGCCACAATTATCATCAAGAAAATTTATTAGCTATTGCACGCCTACGTGGAGACTCGCTTAAATCGCTAGTATTTGCACAAAGATTCATTGCCTCTGATACTGAATCTTGGCATAAGGCTGAAACTATCACACATGTAAGTTTCTGTCTCCAGCATTTCCAAATACGTATTTCGATTTTGATGACGAGTCTATCATGTCTTATTATTATTTATTAAATCATCTCCCGATCCTTCAATTGATTTTTAATTACGTAGGAAATAAAAGAAATAATGGGAAACCAATGGGAACCACTAAGTGATGCAGATTTACCTGCAGTTGTTAAAAATCCTTTCGAAGGTGATAGCAGGGAAGTTATCATGCCATTGGTCCTTCGTGACCAAAAGTAAATTTTTATTTGTACCAACGAAACATTACTTCCCGATACCGTACATTACCGATCAACGTACATCGTCAACAATTTCTGGGCGAGCTACATTCTCAGAAGTAACGTTATATCGTTATATCCTTTATTTTTCTATAAGAATTGTTTTTACGACAACTACGAAACAGTGGATATGTGTAAAATCGTAGTTTAAAGTCAGTAACTGATGGATACAATATTGCCTACCAGGTAAGAATCACACAGTTCCAATGTGTAAACAGCGAGGGCAAAAGCGCACACAAGTTCTCCTTTGCAATGATTTTATTAATTTTCACGAGAACATGATAAGCCATAGTTGAATACGTCTTGTTTATGTCTTGTGTAAGATGATAATCTAAATTTAGTACAAGTCATCCCCTATCTTTGTTTATCAAAATGAAGATCGAAAGTTTTCGTTGGTTTTCCCTATGAAAAACCTTTCGTGTAGTCGCGTTTTCTTGCTAACAACGGTGGTCTCAAAACGATCAAAATAAGAGAGTTATACGTAACAATGAAATGATCGTTCCTCTCATCGATGAACATTAGCGGGGAGAAAGAGTATACATATGTAACATACGAGTATAACGATATTCTTAATAGATACTAAGAACGAAACACTTACAAGATAATGAAGGTTTCATCAATGCGGACCTCCGATGATGTGATGTTATCACGGGAAAATAATCTCGAATGTGTGAAGGTGAATATGTTACTACCAATGAGAAGCGATTATTATATGAAACAGAAGTGAAATGGGGAAAATTGAGACTAAATGAGAGAGAGAGAGAGAGAGAGAGAGAGAGAGAACTAATCTCATGATGTTCCATTGGAAAGCGTAACGAAATTCCAAATGTATGTAAGTAGAAACATGTTAACAAATATTTTTCCAATTCTATGGGAAATTTAAATCGAAGCGAGCGCCAAGAGCATGCAGTGTAAGAAAGAGCAACCAAATGAAAAGAATGAGATATGTTGAACTTCGTAAAAAAGAGAGTTTGTGATCGAGTTGCACAGATAATACAAAAGATGCACTCATAAGTAAGAAATCGAATAGCGATCCGAGGTTATTTTTAATACCAAAACCAATCGGACGCTCTTGTACAAATATTAAGCGAACGTGTGCCGAAAAGAGTGCGGTTGATCTGGTGGTACATACAGTTTAAAACACACATCAAATACACAAACGTATGCGTATCACATTAATAAAAGAAGTAAAGGAGAGGAAGAGAATATCGATGATGCTTAATGGAATTGTGCGACCTCGAAGTACCGTCTTTTCACCGTGCTCTTAGCGACCGCTGAAAATGAACACATTGATATAGGTTTATCTATAAAAACAAATCAGAGAAATTAGCTGCTAATCGTGTATGTGTATATGTATGTATATCTGTATTATCTATCGAATTTTAAACGTTAATATTCGGATGCCGCATGCATCTATTTCTGTCGTGCGATTAATAATGACGACTTCGATGGTTAAACGAAAATATGAAAATGAAAGGGAACGATCCGTAACACAAAGAAAAATACCAAAACAGCACTCTTATACAGTTTATTATTCTGAGAAGTTATTTACTTTTTTTTTTTT
>CAJDYZ010009269.1:543-11898 GCA_903986555.1 Heterotrigona itama
AATACGTAATAGTATAAAGTCACCTCTGTATAAGATCCTTAGTTTTATGTTCGAGATCTTGTATAAATAATTTCTTTGCTCTATTTTGAAGTGCTCCTTTACTACATGGTAAAAATCGTGCGAGATGCCCATATGTTTCTAACCTCAAACTTATAGGGGACAAATCTCTCAATTTTTTTTCTAAACTGAAATAAAAATTCTGAGGTTTATTCTTCCAATATAACAAATATATCGTAATTGCTTACCTTAGCAATAATGTATTTACTGTTATATTGAAAAATTTAGTTTTTCCTTCTTTACTGTTTTCTGCACATGTTTTCAACTTATTAACTATTTCTACAACATTTTCTGGAAGAGATTCAGGTAATGGTGCTTCTTCTTTATCAATATCATCGCATTCAGATTCTGTACCTATACATCGAGATTTGCCAGAATCTGTTGTATCCCTACTTGATTCATCTTCAACTCTCGCAGCATTTACTACACTCTCTATTGCATCATCAATGTTACTATCCTTACCACCTAATTTTTTTAGCTCTAACTTTTTGCCATCGAAACCGTTAGTGTTTGATGTCTTTTTTTCAAACCTTTTTATATCAAACTTTTTATCTGACGCATTTTTACTTTTTTGTGCATCGATCTTATCAGGTTTCTTTTTATCTTCTTGATCTTCTGAAGCTGAAATGTATAAATACATAGTATTATTGTAATATTATAACTATTTTAAGAATGTAAGTACATTACCTTCAGCATCTGTAGTTTCTCCCTTCTCTTTCCGTCTATTTAAATCTCCATCTTGTTGAAAATTTTGTTGATCTTGGGAATTTTGTGGCCTTTTCTTTTTTTTAATAATATTTTCATGAGTTTGCTTTTTCTCTCCATTTTCATCTATCTTTTGTTTCTAAAATAATCACAAATGTTTAATACAGAACAACAATGAAATAAATAATATTATAGTGTAACTCAGTTACTTTTCTTGGTTGGTCACCAGTAATATCTTCAGTATCATCCTCATCCGATGAACTGATATTTCGTTTCTCAGATCTTTTAGGACTATCCACATCTTCTGTATCCTCTTCGCTACTCTCACTGCTTTCATCATCATTGCTTTGATTATTGTTATTATTATTGTGAACCAACCCATGTTGATCAGCTGATGTAAATTCAAGAGCTCCACAATTAATATAAAACCCTCCATGTGCTGTAGTCATCTCCTCTGGTACAATTTCATCATACTAAAATAATTAAATGAAGTGTAAACATTATAAAATATGACAAACATATGTAATATTCAATACATTACATACCGCATCAGTATTGTCGATGAAGGAATCATTTTCGTCATATCCAGCTCCCAAATCCACGTAATCATCATATTTATGTCTTTTCTTTCCCATGGTAGAAGTTCCCTGTAAATTAAATATTCCTTAAATGATAGGTAAATTTTTATGTATTCAAATTATCATAAATCTAAAAAAATTGTTTCGCATACATATTTCGCTTCAAACCGTCTTGCCATATCTCGTAGTTTATCATCGTCATCGTCATCATCAAAAGATAATCCATTGGTTGCATTTTCATCTCCTCGTTTTAACTCTTTCCTACGTTTTTTCTGCAAAATAAAATTATTTACTTTACAATTGAATGCGAGAAATTGAATGCGAGAAATCGTTTGCGTCATAACTTGCGCACTCGTTTTAATTTCGTCGCGCGCTCTCACTATTTTATTAAAAAATAGTCTATTATGTGTACGCGTCTATCAATGGCATTTACATGTTTCGATATGTAAAATTGAAACGGGAATCATGTAAGTAAATTAACATTTTTTTAATAATTCATTTATTAATAAATATTTAAATTAAAAAGTCATATTATTAGTAAAACATTGATAAAATGCAACACGATTAGAATCAACATTTAGAAATGTAAGTATGACAAAGAGGGAAAGTTGATTCAAAAGAGGGCATACACTGCCCGTTCATACCAGGAGCACATACTACGTGCAGAATGTCACTGTTGCTCTTTCTTTTGAGACGCGCAACTCCCTGTTATCTTCTGCTCTCCTAGTACGAGAGACGCTACAACCAGTGATTGATCCCAACAAAAATACAATTATCAATAAATTCAAATTCCATGCTTTGAATCATAAACAATATTTCAAATAAATTGTGTCGAATAAGAATATAAAGATATAAATTGTTATTAAAAAGTTTTTTCAAGTTAAATAAATAATAGTACAAAATAAATAACGCGAGATAAATTTATATAACTTTATTATTAACGTTATTATGTATTATTTTATTTCTATACATTGGTACTATTTTATACATAATATTATATTGCACAATTAAATAACAATAATCTTTTTATCAAAAATTTTTTCCAAAATTTAATTAATTTTCATAATATCAGCAAAAACGCAGATTTAAAAATTAGTTTATTTTTTATAATTCTAATTCAAAGATTATATAAAAATGATAATCTCTAGTTTCGACACAAACATGATCCACTAGGTTATAACCATAAGCTGTTGAAAATTAGAACAAAACGGCAGTCATTTCAGTATAACGTACATCTTTTAATTTTACAATTTAAATTATAATTATTCCTCTTAAATGCAGATGCTTCATATTCTAAGAAAGTTCCATAAGGAAGTAAAAATTATTATTTAAAAAAATATATGTATATTTTTATAATTATATTAGAATTAAATATAAATTAGAACATAGAAATATAAATTACGAAATAATGTCGAAATAATATCGAATAACGGTATTGTACAATATCCATCTAGTGTGAACATGTTTTAAGTAGATATGTCGATGGTCACGAGTTCCCTCTCGGTGCATCGATCACGAAACTAATACACTCTGCATACAGGTATAAAATCATAGAAATAAAATTTATCAGATTAAATTGTTACGTATGTACATAAAAAAAAGTACCGATGAAAGAATCATAGTTGGTGAAACGAAACAGGTTCCCAAATAAGGTGATTGATTGTTTCAATGAATTCGCGATATTGGATAGTACTCTGTTGTATTGTAATAATTCTGCACTTCTTCGACATATATAAAATAATGATTGTCACGAAAACAAGTGCTGAAAACTTGTTCATAACCAGGTTTCGACCGAAACATCAAACAGACGGCGTTTCATATTAGCATACGTTACACCGGTAACGAAATGCATCGTGACGTTTCTATTTGATGGCTTCGACTTGATCAAATCTTTTTCTACCAATTTGGACATAATATTAATATAAGCTCACTGTCAATATGCGCAAATAAGAAAAGCATACATATTGCGAGACTGTCGAAACTCACGCGGTAACCACGACGTGACAATTCACTTGGCCAACAGATACAAGTTCCCTGCATTTCATGTAGTCTGAAAATGGGCGATTCCATTGGCATTTTTGCAGTTTCTTGTCAAACTATCTCTACGTGAAACGAAATCATGACCGGTGTTCATGACAAATTAAATGTGTTAGTAAACGTAACCGTATGGATAGGCATCGTGGATTTTATAATCCCTTGGATAGATAAACGAGTGAAAGGGACGACTGACCTCGGCTGCTTTGAGGAGTTGTGCATAGTTGAACTCAGGACATGCCTTCTCGTTCGACTCTGGCAGGGTAAGTGTGAAACGGAAGGAGGGCGCGAGTTGTTTGCCCTTTTCTCCTTTTTTCTCCTTTTTCGTGGCGTAGCCCAAGGACTCCGGAAACTCCAAGGTTTGTAAAGGTACCCTTTTAGCTTCTGACATTCCTACATTTGCACCGAACTCAACGCGGATTACGGAAACACTGCGAACACTGCGGCAACATGGTCCTTTCTCTTAAACACCGCACCGACACCGCCACTCGCACGTCGCCATCTTCGGCTCGACTGTTTTTAGAGTGCGCTGTTGATGCCGCCGCCACACCGCGAATTTCACGCATGCGTCTCACAATACAAATAATCTCAAGCAGAGTTCTCATTGAATAATTGCGATATTCCACATGGAAAGAAGTACGATCGTACGATCGTACGATCGTTTCAATAAATTATTGTAAATTATAAAATTAATTCATCATTTTGACATTACGTCGCAGATTAATATTACTTGTACGCTTGAATTTTATTGAGACAAAGAGTGTTCATCTCGTGAGTAGATATGTCTCTATTAATTGAAATAAACGATGATTTAATTGGTGTATGTCATTTATTAAGAACTTTCGCTAACAACTTTTACAAGTTGTCATCTCGTCTATACAATTCATCTGTGTAAAGATCATGTTTACAAATATAATAACCCTATCTCGTATGTAATAAATGTAATATTTCATAATTTATATTTTAATGCCTGCAATGTTAAAATCAGTTCAGTTATGTCAATCATAAAATGTTCTTAAAATAAGAATAATTAACTTATCTAAAATACATGGTATTCAAATGATACAAAAGGTATCGCTTATTTAACTATCAGCATTTGAATTATTTTCTAAATTGTCTTGTTTCTTAGCAATTTTAATTGCTGAAAATTGCTGACCTAATATTTTCATCACTTCGGCATGTTTTATATTACGTTCTTTTTTCACGCTATTATAATTTTCTTTTACATAAAGCGCAAACGCTGAAGGCTCTCTCTTCGGGGTTTGCATTTGTACGATTCCAGTCTTTGTTGTCTTGTTTAATAATAATTCGAATTTTCCATAGCAAAGGCCACATCGTTTTTTTTCAATATCCAAAGATTTGGAATGTCTACCAATGCTATAATGAAGTTCAAAATAATTTAAACGTATATACATCTTTAGAACTTATAATCATGTATGCGTTATAAATTTTGTTTTACCTATATCCACAGTCTACGCATTTGTATGTAAATTTCGTTTTAATTTTGTAATCATGACATCTTCTTATTGGTGGTAATTCAGGAAATGTTTCCATAGCTTTATTGGCCCTAGATTTAATTAAATTGACGTTTAAGTAAACATGAAAATAATGATTGCTATAATATACCATTTAAGTAAACATGAAAACAAATGATTACTATAATATACCATTTTGTCCACAATGGACCATGTCCATCAGAAACCCCATTTATCAACCAGGCAGCTGCATGACACATTTCATGAATTAAAGTATCTCTAAGTCTGTCCGGAGTATCTAAAATCTACATAAGGAAATTTATTTAATTAGTATATATCTCAAAAATTTTTTAACAACTATATAAACGTACCTTTGTCGCCAGAACTATTCGCGAAGATCTTACAATACCACCAAGCGTTTTCACTGATTTTTTGTTGTAACAAAAACCAGCAGTTCCTCTCATACGGATATTCCATTCTATTAACATGTTTTCTGGTAATTTATTATCAAATACTTTTTCATTATATAGTTTATACAGATAATAGCACAGATTTTCTTTGTTATTTTTATAATATAATCTATATTTCTTAGCATCTGGATGTACATCAGTAAGAGGAACTTTTTGGGATAAAGATGCCAAAAAACTGATATATTTTTCATGTTTCAAATTGTTGGAAATTAATTTACTTTGAATGTTTAATTTGGGTATTTGCTTTGTAGTTTTAATAGAAGCTATAAAGATATTCTCATATTATATATATATATATATATATCATACATAATATATTATGTAAATAATGTAATATTGCAATACCTTTCTTAATTGTAGGTTTTGGTGGTATATCATCACCAGGATCAAACTCACTAGTATTTGAATCTTCATCATCACTAAATGACAACATTCTTCCTCTTATGTTGAATATTTGATTATTCTTATGTGTATCACTTTCATATTCACTATCTGTATCACATATTCTACGAATTCTAAAAAATAAAAAATAATAGTTATTGTTTATGTTTAAAGTATATTTACTTTAAACATATTTTTATTACCGCTGTACAATTCCTGGAACTGCTGGTTTTGATTGTGTACTATTTGTTGATACTCTTGGATTTGTCAATGCAGTATAGTACAAACTTTCATGTTCACTTTCTGATGATGTTTGATCTTTAATAAAACTATCTCTTTGTTTCATATTTTTTCGCATATTCCTCTTTATTGGCGGATTTTGAAATGTTAGACCTTTTAAAGTTATTAAATTAAAAATAATTAAACCCACCTCTTTAAAATAAATATAAAATGTAATTTAATAAAAATCTACTAAAAATCATTACTTACATGTATCCGAGTTATCATCTGAATCCGATATATATACTCTTCCTTTATTTATAATCTTTCTGTAACAATTAATATTTATAAGTTTTAATTATTAGATTATTACTAATTAGACGTAATATTAAATTTTGCATTGTTATATTTATAAGTTACCTATCAGTCTGGACTGCTCTATTTTTTGTTTTAGTAACTTGTTTACGAGGTTCAGATCTTGAAAACAATTCATCAGCTTTATCACGCCAGGATTTACCATATAATTTATCTAATATATTTACACATTCCATGACATCTACATTTTGTGGTTTATTCATTATAGAATTCATTGGAGTTGACACATTATTAGTATGACTCTTTTTTAATGTAGAGTGTTCAAAAACATTATTTTTTGTTTTTTCAACAAATTCATTTATTATAGTTTCATGCGGTACTGTAGAATGAGACGGATTATAATTTGGAGTTGTAGTTTTAGTTTCCTTTAACTGATGTATTCTTCCCCTATTATTTGGAGTTTCATAATTCATCTCTAATCTTTCTAGACTACTATTCCCAGAGCTCACATCACTTTTATTAGTAAGAGGCACAATACCAGATGAACTATCACTTTGAGAATCAGGCGAATTAGCCATAAGCCATTTTGAAATCTGCTGCTTCTTTCTCTCTGATAGTTCAACATATGCTGCTGCTCTATCTTTTTCTATAAGTGTTGTGCTCAAAAATTTACTAACATGGGTTTTATAAAGATTTGCCAGATTCATTTGAGAACCTCTAATAATATCGTTCTCAGAATCTATTGCACTTTCATTATTTGCTTTTAAATCATTTTTAGGTGAAATAGCTGGATGTATGATCATATTATCTATCTCTTCATCACATGCAGTATTTCTTTCTTTTGGTGATTCATATATTATTCGTGTAGCTCTTATATTTTTTATAATATTTTTAGTATCTTTTTGTGAAAGTTTTTTCTTAAAATCAATACCATTTTTATTCATAGGAGATGCAGTTTTAAGTGATTGAATATTACTATTGAAATTCTTAGAATTGTTAGTAGCAATAATATTACTATGAGACTGGATATTTGTGTCTGATATGCTTTTTACATTTTCTGTAGTAAAACTTACATAAGTACTACTAGTTTTACTAGAAGATATTATATCTTTGATATATTCAATACTACTGCATGAAGATTCATCAGATGTGTATAATATTTTATTTTTTTTTACAATATCTTTCTTTCCTTGATAGTTAGTATCAAATTGGGATTTTTCATTTGCACATGTTTGAAAGTACTTTTTCTCTGTAATCTCTGTAGAATCAGAGTCTGATGAATCTATAACATAAGTTATAAGATCTTTATTTGGTGTTGATTTTGGTTTAGCCTTTTTAGTAACAGAACAAGTTGATTTAGAACTAGAATCACTTATTATTACTATATCTTCATCATCATTTACTTCTTGAGATTTAGACATAATAGAATCTTGTGATAACTTTAAGCAAAAGTTTTGTGAATTACAAAGAGATTCTTCCATTTTTTCTTCAAATTGCAATTTTTTATTATTATATTCACCATGTGTTTCATTTTGTGCTCTATATTTTACTTCATAAGATACTCCATCCTCTGTTAAAATTAACAAGCTCATAAGAAATATATTATATTAAATAACTTTCAAATATTATAAAATATATTTACTTACTGTAATTAGACATGCTTTGTTAACAAATAATCTTTAAATAATACTCTTCAGCTCAATAGATATTCTACTATCGTTATATACTCTATTTAAAGTAAATCCAGACATAAATAAGGAATACATGTGTAAACAAAAACAAAACAACAAAATTATCACATATACTTGATAGAAGTGAGAAAATGTTATATCAAAACAGTTACTTTAAAACTTGTATTATCTGATAATACAAAAAATAATGTTACATTTTGTTATAAATTATATTATGATAACTTTGAAATTAAAAGTTAAAATTCACTGCCGTTCGAATAAAACAGTTAAAATTTGGAATCAGTATAGGCAGCTAGTAACATTAAGAAAAGAACTAGGATAAAATAAATTTCCGTTGATAATATTAAAAATGTCAATAGATTATCATGTTAAATAATTTGTATAATTGGTATAATTTTTTAATATTTATATTTTATTTATTTGCTTATTTCTCACAAGAAAATGTAGTGGTCAATTTCGAGACATTTTGAAATTCAAAAAACTAATGCTAATATTTGCTAATCTTGTACGTATATTGAATAAGTAATATTACTAGATATCATAATATTCATTTCATAAAATATATAAAAATGTATGAAATAGTACAAATTTTGATATTCTTGAAACTTGAAAAATGAAAGTTGAATCTTTCAATTTCGCAGAAAGATACTTTCGAATAACTTTCAAAACAGATGTGTTTGATGAAATTAGTTCTGTAAATAAATTGTCATTTATTGTCATATCTTGAAAGTGAACGGAATTAGTCAAAAAGCATTCATTCCTTCGCCGAGGAAAGTTTTGGCATCGATCCAAATGTTAACCTCAAAATGTTTCCGCGAGTTTTGAACGTTGATTTAACGATCTAGAGTCTTGCTATGACATATTCGGTACGATATGCAAAAGGTATGATCAAATAAAATAGAAATCTCATTGAAAATGGAATAATTGATAATTATAACTTATCAAATACATTTGAAATCTTCCTATGAGTTATTTGACGCTATTATATCGATTATTCTTTATAATCTTATATTCGATGTTACTATTACTTGTTCATTATACCAAAAATAAAATCCGAATAATATGGCTGAAATTAAATTCTAATCCTAGTAATAGAAAGTATCGCTTCTAACTTTCTAAATAGATATCACGAAAATCATTACAAGTTTTAAGTTTCAACAATTTCAGGAGAAATAATTAAGCTCTTAAGTGTTGAACAAAATTAATAATTATTAATAAGGAAAGTTCGTCGAATTTTATTCAAACGGCTTTTATTCAAACATAATAATAGTTTCGTTAATGAAAGATATATAGTGCAAGCCATCGTTTTCCAATATAGGAAGAAAGGAAAATTATATCAATAAGTATATATGTATTTCATACTCCGAAGAAAATTTATTTCTTTACTTTTGATATTCACAAAATTTCATTTCGAATATTTGATGAACTGTCAAATATTTTGCGAAGATTTTCATCAATTTCTCGATACAATTTCTGCCATAAAGTTCTCTGATTCTGAAAATATTAACAATGAAGTTGCGAAAACTTTTAAGCTCGATGATCCTGTCGATCGTAAATATTTCATCGATTCCCGTAACGAGAAGATATCGATGAGAATCTTCATCTTTTTCGTTAATTCACACGAAAAGGCTTTTCATGTTTTGCATGGTTAAAAAGCTCTTAAGATTTTTGAAGTAAGGAGCAAAGCAAGTTCCATTTTAGGTGATAGGTAAGTCATTGCAATGGATATTTTTTTTTTTTTTAATCTTAGAATTGTCGAACGTTCTTCGCAAATGTGTTTCAAATAAAAAAAGAATCGTATTTCTCACAAAATTGTATTTAGAAAAGCAAAATATTCTATGCTACATTGATACGTATAAACTGCTGACTTGAATCGAGAAGATCTCGAAATTACCAACAGTGATACAAAGTGACATTTAATATGGTAATATATGTATGCCGGTTATGATCTAATGGGGCGTGTTTACATGCATAGTAGATTCACAATCAATGCATAACATTGCGTTTCATGGTTCGGAAAAAAATTACTATCGACCCTGCATATTTGTTTGTACGAAGTCCAACAAAACCAAATCGATATCATGTCAGAAATTAAATTAAATACGATTCGTAGAATTTTTCGTCTTTGTAATTTTTTCATTTTACGTACATGCGTGCAATTTAATAATTGTTCATGTTTCTGTTTCCTTAAAATTTCTTTTTTGTTATTCTAAAATTATTTCCTATAAATTTTAGCTATTCGTGCCAACGATTCTTCTTTAAGCTGAAATATCAATATTAATAGCTTTCAGTCTCGCAATCGTAAATATTTTAAGGTTAAATCTCGAAAAGAACATGCACGCTCACCCATCTACAAACATTGCCACATGGAATTCAAACATTAAAGTACTTTTCAATCGAATCCAGCAAACACGTAAAATCCAATTTCCCATTACCTCTGGAGCGACACTAGCTTCCTTGACAAGATAAATCTGGGATCAATGCTTCGAAAAGATTTTCAACTTTGTTTGTTTTTCTTATTTGATTACTGACTTTTTTATTCGCTGTTCAATTAACGGATGTGTACCTTTCTTTCAGAGAACGACGATCAGATGTGTGTTTCACTCGAGGGGATATCGTCTTTGTCAGACATTCGATATCTAAGACGTCCATTTTTCATGTGTACGAGGACCGATGACTTTTTTGTTTGTTGCAAAAATTGCGAGGCAATGATTTCTTCAGCGTTTTTATCTGCTGTCAGCGAATCGTTATTTATTCGTTTCTTTGTCTCTCCATCCTCTGACTCTGACTGTAATTGGGCCGCATCGTGTAAGTTGATTTCCATGGCTCCAGTTGCACTGTACCTATGTACACGTATGCCGAGAGCGACAATTCCCGGAAACATGAATTCATTTACAAAGTTTTACACTTGCACGGTGTAAAGTGTTGCCACGTATACGTGAGATCAAACAATTTATCAAACACGAAAATAGGTGCAAAATTAACGAGGAACAAGATCCTTTTAACAAGCATAACTCAAATGTAACTTACGTCGCATGTTGTTGGCTATTTATGCTTCCTCCTCGAAACACCTGAGATCCTCTGCCAGGCTTGACACCGTAAATTGTACTAGAATGTCTTACGCTGCTCAGGTCAACTCTACTAATGGATGGATTGCTGAGAGAACATCGATATGTTTCCTTAAATGCGTTCCGATATTTCACGCTCATCACATTATAGAGGATAGGATTAATGGTAGTGCTGAAGTAGTAAAGGCAACCGGTAACCGGATATACCCACTGATCATCATACGTCGAGTCCGCGTACACGTATAATAATCGTTGAATGTGAAATGGCGCCCAACAGATGAAAAACGTGATCACCACGGCACCTGTAAAACCAAGTTGGAGCACGATTTCTATTCATCTCATTTGCTTAATTCATTCATTTA